>CM055276.1:6069256-6280543 GCA_029237695.1 Conchocele bisecta | reverse complement strand
TTGATAATCTCGGCAAGATTAACGCAGGCGGTTAGGTACATGTATATAATACCCCCAGGCGGAGACGACGGTGATATACATGTGTGTTGCTGTGACTAGATAAATGGGGCTTATGGGTTTTCCGATCAGTGTCGATCCGGATCAGCCTGTGCATCCGCACAGTCTGATCAGGATCTGCACTGTTCGCAATTCTATTAATGTGACGGTCATACTTATATTCTAACAGGCAATGTATATCGGTATATTACTTTATCAGAAGCTACACTAGTTACAAATCCCGTAAGCCCCATTTCTTCAGTCACGGCCACATATATCACCCGCCAAGGGAAAATGGATCACTTGGGTGGTAGCTGTTTATTACATGAAGCGAAAAACAGTCACGGTGGCATTTCGCTAAAAGACCATAAGTTGCTGTCTGTAAGTCCCATCGGGATGCTGTATCAGGATATAAAGCTTTTTTGCAAATGTATATATTTGCAGTTCCACGTCAGTTTTAGACGTACATATAATGTACTTAAACCCACGCCACGTGCCATAATCTCCGATTCTCCGAGCACACGTGAAATATAGCTCTGTAATTTGGACCACTTATACAGAGTGTAGCCGATGGCTACCTCATACATCATGCCGTACGGAGCCCCGCAGAGGAGGTATAATTATTTTGTTCCCACGAATTAACAATTCGTTCCCTCAATTTAACAATTCGTTCCCACGAAATAACAATTCGTTCCCACGGGAACGAATTATTAATTCGTGGGAACGAATTGTTACATCGTGGAAACGAATTGTTAATTCGAGGGAACGAATTGTTAAATTGAGGGAACGAATTGTCATTTCGTGGGAACCAATTGTTAATTCGAGGGAACGACAATATGTAAAACGAGCACTATGGAACTAGCATACCTCTGATTGCGGATGCACAGGCTGATCTGGATCTACACTGGTCTCAAAACCCATGAGCCTCACTATGTCACCAGTCACAGCGACTAAATTAATTCTAGCAACGTAAAAACTATCCCGTCACTTTATTGAATCTTGGGTATCAAACAAACGCTTGGGCATGAATAGATCCAATACATCCACATCTTTTGTGACAGACCTATATTTGGCCTCGCTAATAGACTGACCAACTAGCCGCCTGATTTTGGATTAATAACTTGCGAACTACGAGTCGGAAACGGCATTAACTGTAGCCGATTTCACCAACATTGCAAAGCATACTTAGCTACCAAAGTATACTTTGAGGGAGTAATCATTTATTTTTCTCGAAATGCATTATTTCATATAAAACTAACAACTGCATATATTTGATAATTAAAAGTATGCAGAATTATTATACTGAATTTATTACATTATCACAGCCATTTTGGCTGTGATAATGTAATAAATTCAGTATAATAAAAATTAATAAATTTCTCCTAAAATTGAAAATTTCTCCCTCAAAGTATACTTTGCTAGCTAAGTATACTTTGCAATGTTGATGAAATAGGCTACAGAAGTACCGAAGCAAGGATGTAAAGATGGTTTGCACTGTTTATGGAATGGGTGATCTTATTAGTTCAATCCGCAAATACAACAACACAATAGTTCCTATGTTCGGCGCGTATTTTACAGTTGCATGTATCGAGCCGAAACTGACAAGTTTTCTGTATGGCATTTACATGAGGATTTACGTAATAAATATTGTTTAAAGTAAAAGTCTACGTACATGTATACTGTCACAGATCAGCAGCTAGATTGGCCATACACCCAGTGATTTCAATTGTTCTAGTCATATATCAGGAGCTAGACTGGCCACAAATGCTATAAGCTCCATTTCTCATTCACAGATCAGGATCTAGACTGACCACAAATGACGTAAGCGCTATTTCCGTATTCACAGATCAGGATCTAGACTGGCCGCAGACGCCATAAAACCCAACATCGCCAGTCACAATCACCAATATGTGACGTGAGGACCGTTACTTGTGGCTGTGATTGGAGAAATTTGGTGTAGATCCAGATCAGACTGTGCGTCCGCACAGTCTGATCTGGATCTACACCAAATTTCTCCAGGATCTGCTCCGCTCGTCATTCCGTCATGCTTCTAACACTAAATATAGATCGTTAGCAGGCCACAGTAGTGCGCTAAATGATCTGGAGCTACACTCACTGGTGACAAGTCCGATAATCCCAATTCCTCCATTTGCGAGCTCTGTAGACAATATTTAATGCCCGGATGATCCGTAAATGGACACAAGCGTAATGAATGACCAGTCACGTGCCGTTACTAATCCAGCCCTGAAGAGCTGTAGCATGCATGTTCTGGCTGTCACGCAAAGCGATTTAGCGAGAATTTACAAATGCAGGACCATACGGTGTGCCATGTTACAATCTCATCTTTTCGCGAGCTCGACCTGTACATGAGATCGCGAGATCGCGAAAACGCAAGATCGCGAAATCGCGAAAACGAGAGGCCAGAACGCGATGCGAAAACGCGAGATTCTATTATATTAACTCTCGCGTGTTAGTCTCGGGTTGTTTGGGATCTCAGAATCTCGCTTCGCGATCTCCCGATCTCACATTTTTTACTTGGATCGCGCGATTTCGCCGACTAGCGATCTCGCTTTTTCGCATCGCAATCTCGCGCTTTCGCGCCTGCGTGTTCGCGGTCTTCCGTTTTTGGAAATATGTTTTGCGCATGTGTGTCGAAAAATGTCTTCCGTCGGAATAAATAAATTAAATAAGCTTACAATATTGTTCAGAGTACATGCAGAATATAATTCCGCATGTACTCGGAACATTTTGTCATCTTTTGACGCCATATATCGTAAATTGTGTAAACTTATTTAATGAAAATACGCAGATGTCCGAAGGTACAAAATCACTAGGCGTGTATCATATATGGTTTGGCTTACCGAGATCACTCCGCCAATGAGAGTGACGTTTGACCCCTGGAGAACGTAATTACTGCTTGCATCCACTGTCCAGTTGGTCATTCCGGTCAGTTCCAGTGCCTGGTACTGTAACCTGTTGGTTCAAACACATTTTATTTGCATTTTCTTTAAAATTACAGTTTTGTTGTCATTTTTACTAGTTTAACCTATACACCCGAAAGCCCGTTATAGCGGTTTATGCAAACAGTGCAGATCCAGATGAGCTGGCTCGTAACGAGCCGTCTCATCAGGATCTGCACTTTTTGAAAGTAATTTTCATATGTTTGAGAACAAAAACACCCCATTTTCATAAATGGACTTGTCTGAAAACGCCTTTGTGACGGTTGGATTGTTTTATTTATTATCATTTGTTCCCTATTTAATAAGGAAAAAAAAAAAAAATTTGAAATTTGGGGGTCTACTACTCTTTAGATACACAACTTATCTGGAGCTCTGTGTATGTGTGTCACTAAATACCAGAGGATGCTGAAACCAGGTCATATCCGCCATTTTGTGCTTGGAAAATACATGTAGTGATAATTCCAGTACAAAAATATTTACACAATTCCCTAACATTGGTCCGTAGCAAGTCTCTGTCCAAAATTGATATCCCAGTAAACTCCCATGCCGAACTACTTTCCGTAACCGTCAGGCGCAGTTAAAATAATTCTTAAGAAAACGGAAAATAAACACATTTTCTTGATGAATTTATTTAAAATGCTGGAATTATAACTTGAAGGAATGAATGGCATTTTTGTGGAATTTATCAAGGATATAAACTTGGAAAAGTCGCGGGAATACTGGACGAGGCCTTCCGGCCTTCGTCCAGTATTCCCGCGACTTTTCCCAGTTTATACCCCGATAAATTCCACAAAAAGGCCATTCATTCCTATAATAATATAATAATCTTCCCAAACCATCAGCCGAGCTCGTTTCATCATCCTCTGATACGTGGTTATAACATTACATACGTGGTTATAACATTACATACGTGGTTATAACATTACATACGTGGTTATAACATTAAATACGTGGTTATAATTTACGTGGTTATAACATTCAATACGTGGTTATAACATTACATACGTGGTTATAACATTAAATACGTGGTTATAATTTACGTGGTTATAACATTAAATACGTGGTTATAATTTACGTGGTTATAACATTAAAGGGGCATTTCAGGATTTTTTGAAAAGATACTATAAAAATAAAACGTGTTTTCATCATGGTCTTGTGTAAAGTGGTTTAATATGACGAATATGACGTAGCTATGGCCGCTGGGTTTCGATTTTCACCGATATCGGTACATGTACATACGTACTGTATCAGATTTCCTTTATTGTGGAACGCACAAGATTGGAAATCCGATATTTTTTTATTTTTTTTTCTATATTTATATACATATATAGGTGAAAATTGAAACAACCCAGCAGTTGTCGTATCGTTATACATGTATATCTCAATTGAACCACTTTATACAGGGCCATGATGAAAATACGTTTTTATATTTTTTTGTATTTTTTTTTCAAAACATTCTGATATACCCCTTTAAAGACGACAATGCGAAATAAACCGTGGAACCTCTCTATACCGGACACCCTGAATGCTTAACTGTAATTAGACTTAACCGTTTCACTAAATATCGTACGACTAAAATGTTCGTAAGTGCAACATTATGATAGTCAGTAAAGTTCACATTAACAATGTTTTCTTGTAAACAATTACTGGATTTACATTTATTGAGCATAGGCTGCATGTGCAGCCTATGCTCAATAAATTTAAATCCATCAATTGAAATTTACAGACGATCTTAAATTTGCACTTACGAACATTGTATTCGTACGAAGTTTAGTGAAACGGGCGCCTGGTCGTTTGTCAAGTATGATAACGATTGGCATGTTCAGAAAGTACACATATGTTGAGAAAACTGGATAAATGGGGCTTATGGGATTTGCGACCAGTGTAGTTCCAGATCAAACAACAAACTCCTGTAGCCTGATAACGATCGGTATTGCTTGTTAGAAGCGTGACGGGTGATTCATTGATTGAATAATGAACAGAGCAGATCCAGATCAGACTGTGCGGAAGCACAGGCTGATCTGGATCTACACTGGTCACAAAACCAATAAGCCCCATTTCTTCAGTCGCAGCCACATACATGTAGATCTACAGCGGAACCTCTCTAAATCGGATACTCTGGGGACCTCCCAGAGTGTCCGGTTTGGAGAGGTTCCACTGTACATGCTCAACCATATAATCCTTTAACTGAAGAACTGTGCAGCGGATATGACATATACACAAATGAGACACGCCACGTGATCTTGTACCTACGACCATGTACGTTATCTCATGAAACAATTTTACAAAATTTACGATATTTTGCGTAAATAAAGACGCAAGTTGACGAATCTTTTATAGAAATTTTTTTAATTTCAAGATTCATTTTTCAATGGAAATTTCGTCATTTTGATGAAAAATCGCAAGTGTTCTTAGTACAAAATTAAATGACGTGCCTCAAATGTAAATGTATGACTACCTTAATTGTGTGGCGGTCGTTTTGGAATGGAGGTCGAAAAAGTTATTTTCGCAAATCGCAACATCGATTTTCGGATGCCTCGTTCAATTTCCATTAAAAAAATGTATAGATCAACAAATCAAAACAAAAATCTGACGAAAATACATAACAAGACAGACTACCTCAGTACCTGTTCTGTTTGACTATTCCCAGGTCTTCATAAGCGATGAATTCATTGATGAAGGTCTTGATGCCCACTAGGCGGGCCACGATACGACAGTCCGCGGGGGCCACGCCCATTAGGAACACCAGCGGCCAGAACAAATAGGAACAGATCAGCTGTAAGATATTGTATAATTATTATGTTTCATTGACGCCCCTGTTTAATGTTGGCGGCCCATCGATTAGGCACACATTGTGCTTATATCAATTTAATAAGTGTACAATTGTGTAACTATTCCACCATTTTTAAATATTACGGGTGCCCGCTATACAGATAGAATCATTTTGTAATCTTTAAGTTACTGACAGAGAGGCCGGTCTATATCGAGCTATTTTGACATGCAAACGAGGCAGGACATGTTTTATATCAATTAAATGCGTCACCTGAATAAATATGTTTATCGACACGTTATAGTACATGTATGAACAATGCACATCAAAACATGAAGAGAATACAAATGTGTGTTCAGTTCTGATTCTATGGAAACACGGTTATTGCCCCTGATATAGAGAATAGTAGGTTAGTGCCGTGAATGGGAAAGAATATCTGGCAAGGCCCAGTAAACGGGATGGGCGAGGCTCTGCCGCGCCCATCCCGTTCCCTGGGCCTTGCCAGATATTTTTCCCCATTCACGGCACTAACCTACTATTCTATTTATCCCGACAACACCTACAAATGGCTGTAAAATGCAAAAATAGTATTGACTGGATATCAAAAATGTTTCACGGCACCGTGTTTCACGTCACATACTCACTGTGTTGACGGGATAAATAAAGATTCACGTTCGCTATAAAAAGTATAACAATGCCAATTAATACGCCAGGTAATAGTAAATGAAAAGTTTATTTATTCCGAAATTCCAAAATGTCATATCTAATGAGTGTGCGTAATAATATGTACCAGTAATATTTATTGCAATCGTCCCGCCATACTGGTGGCCATCTTGAATTTCACCATTTATACACAATAATAACTTATCTCACTCAAGTCCTCGTAATACACCCAGCCGTAATTTGGTAACGTGTTCTTACCTGAAACGTGAGGGTGGGGTAGTTGGGCGGCGAAAGCCCCACCCTGTCCCCGAACCACTGTAGCGTCGCGTTTACAAACGCGAGAAGGGAGATAAACGCGATCACACTGACGAGAATATGGCCCACGATGCTTATCGCCCCTATCGCGCCGATGGAAGCCGAGTCGATAATTCCGGAGCCCAACCTGTGGATACACAAGGCATGTGCTGATGCAGGCGGGGGCGTGTCCGGTGCACGCCCTCTCTAAAATGTGTCGAGTTTAGATTTTAACCCATTTGTACATGGAAAGATCGGATTATTTCCTTATTCATCAACCGAAGTGTATGTTGTTACCACTCAGTTGAACCGTCTCGTCGAGACGGTTCAACTGAGTGGTAACAACATATACTTTTGATGAGAAATAAGAAAAAATAATTTGAATTTTATGAAAATTGTCAATCATATGTGTCTCATTTGATTTCCACGCCCTTTCTAGACATAAATCCCGGATCCTCAAGAGCCAGCGTTAATCTTGCCCAGATGGTCAGCGTTTACGAATATATATTGGCAATGGCAATGGCAACGCGCAATCGAGCAGCTTGATTGTCTGAGCCTGAGCTGTAGCACAGCACAGCTCAGGCCAAGACAATCAAGCGGCTTGATTTCAAGCACAGTATTCAAGTATTTTTAAATAAAATAAATGACCAATATTGGTAAGATTAACGTAGGCGATAGTGTAGCGGAGAGACTACTGGCATATTTGTGGCAGTGACGGGAGAAATGGGGCTTATGGGAGTTGTGACCAGTGTAGCTCCTGATTAAATATCACACTCCTGTAGCGTTATAACGAGCTATAGTGCCACTTAGGAGGATGGCGGGTGTTTCATTGATGGAATAGCTAACAGTGCAGATCACGGATGTACAGTCTGAATCTGGATCTACACTCGCAAAATTCATCGGCCCATTTTTCTAGTCACATCCAAATATAAGACAAGTATGCGATTTTGTAGCCGAGGAGTTTACATAGATCTCAGTGGGGGGGGGGGGGGGGGGGGGGGGGGGGGCGGGGGGGGGGGGGGGGGGGGGGGGGGGATTGCCCCTAGGGGGGCAGCCCACAGGGCACAAATTTATATCCGTGAAAATAGTGCACCCCCCCCCCCCCCGTTCCCAAAATGCTGGATTCGCCCCTGATTTTCCTAAGAAAAAAGTAAGATAAACACAAGTTAGTGGGTGCATTTAACGTGATGGAATGTTCTTTATATCAGAGACATCATCTGAGACATTTCCTGGCAAAATAATCATTCATTCACCATTACCCCGCCTATTGATTGGCATTATTATACATTTTATATCAGACGTAAATTTCCACACTGATAACCGTGTTTCCTTAAAATGTTAACAGACATTACTATCAGTATTCTCTGTATTTATTAAAGGAATGAATGGCCTTTTTGTGGAATTTATCGGGGTATAAACTTGGAAAAGTCGCGGGAACACTGGACGAAGGCCGGAAGCCTCGTCCAGTATTCCCGCGACTTTTCCAAGTTTATATCCCCGATAAATTCCACAAAAAGGTCATTCATTCCTTATAATTCCAGCATTTTAAATAAATTCATCAAGAAAATGTGTTTATTTTCCGTTTTCTTAAGGGTACGGAAAGTAGTTCGGCGTGGGAGTTTACTGGGATATAAATTTTGGACAGAGACTTGCTACGGGCCAATCAAATGTTAGGGAATTGTGTAAATATGTTTGTGCTGGAATTATTGTTTGATGTGCAATGATCATATATTATCATTTGTCGAAAAAAACCATTGTTTTAAGTGACGCATTTAGTTTGTATAAATAATTAAAAAAATATCATGTCTCATTTGCATATGAAAACAGCCTGATACCACTGCGCGTCACTATCAGCAAAATAAACATTACTAAATGATTATATCTGTATAGCGGGCACTCGTCATTTTTAGAACTGGTGGAATAGTGACACAATTATACACTTTGTTAATTCCCATAAAGAACATTTTGTGGGTATGTACCTTTAGTACGCCTTATAAATCATCTTAACTATATGAGTATTGTATTGTTTCAAGACGACTTTGGTCAGAACATGATAAATGTATGCACACTATTCAAGTATTTTTAAATATAGAATTGACAAATATTAGCGCAAGCTGCAGTGTAATAAACGTCACCTGGCTGTGGCTGTCAAACAGTTAAATAGAGAATAGTAAATTAGTGCCGTGATTGGTAAAAATATCTGGCAAGGCTCAGGAAACGGGGTGAGCGAGGCTCAGCCGAGCACATCCCGTTTCCGTGCCGCGCCAGATATTTTTCCCATTCACGGCACTAACCTATTATTCTATTTATTTCGTCAACACCTACAAATTGCTGCAAAAAGCAAAAGTATAACCCCAGTCACCGCACATAATCATACGCAGTGATTAGGTCGTATTGACAGGATATCAAAAATGTTTCACAGCACCGTGTTTCACGGCACGTACGCACTGTGTTGACGGGATAAAGCATGAACAACAGGCGGAATACAGATTGTCTCCCTTTAATGGTTTACATTTCAGAAGGTTTTGTAAATTACTTAGGCCATCATACCATATATTTCCTATGTTAAGCGTAGTTGAGGAAGTGTTTAGCATAAATTTAAATTTCAGCCAGCAGAGTTTAGAAAAAAGAAGAAAACTTATCAAGTGGACATTCATGAACAGTAGTCTATTTCACCAACATTGCAAAGTATACTTTTCTAGCAAAGTATACTTTGAGGGAGAAATTTTAAATCTTTAGGATAAATTTATTAATTTTTATTACATTGAATGTATTACATTATCACAGCCATTTTGCCATTTTGGCTGTGATAATGTAATAAATTCAGTATAATAATTCTGCATACTTTTAATCATCAAATATATGCAGTCGTTAGTTCTATATGAAATAATGCATTTCAGGAAAAATAAATGATTACTCCCTCAAAGTATACTTTGCTAGAAAAGTATACTTTGCAATGTTGGTGAAATAGGTTACATATTTAATACTTGGACAAATCCCCCAATCAGTTTTCATTTTACTTCACCTGTAAATAGTGTAAAGTGTTTTTTCACAGACTGAACCGCTTTCAAAACCTACTCACACGCGAACGCTTAACAGAGAAAGAAGTTGCTACATGTATGGCCTTACTTACTTGGGAATCCGTTGTCGCTCCGCCGGCTGTCCCCGGCGCTGGTTCTGCCTACTTTCTGGATAGAACAGCTTGGACATGGCGAGCGCCGCTGGTGCCGACATCACCGACGCCGCCAACAGATGGTTTGGGGACGCCTTTAATGGCACAATAAGAATGGTCTATAACATGAGGCTAGTCATTTAAAAATGGTACTTATTGGTTTGGGGACGCATGTAATGACGCAATAAGTATGACTTATAACATGAGGCTAGTCATTTCAAAATGATACTTATTGGTTTAGGGACGCGTGTGACGCACAATAAGCATGGCTTATAACATGAGGTTAGTCATTTCAAAATGGTACTTATTTGTTTGGGGACGCATGTAATGACGCAATAAGCATGGCTTATAACATGACGCTGACCATTTCAAAATGGTACTTATTTGTTTGGGGACGCATGTAATGACGCAATAAGCATGACTTATCACATGAGGATGGCCATTTCAAAATGGTACTTATTTGTTTGGGGACGCCTGTGATGACACAATAAGCATGGCTTATAACATGAGGCTGGCCATGATAGAATGTACGTATTTGATGAAAGTCGCATGTGCGGCAAAACGGAAGTAACCATGACACGTAACACACAGTAGCCTATTTCACCAACATTGCAAAGTATACTTTTCTAGCAAAGTATACTTTGAGGGAGAAATTTTCAGTTTTTGGATAAATTTATTAATTTTTATTATACTGAATTTATTACATTATCACAGCCATTATGGCTGTGATAATGTAATAAATTCAGTATAATAATTCTGCATACTTTTAATCATAATGCGGTTTGGGGACGCCTGTGACGCAATAAGCATGGCCTATAACATGAGGCTAGCCATGATAAAATGGTACGTATTATTTTGCTCATAGCGAACATTGTAGACCGTGGTCATACTGCGCAGACATTTGTCGCAAACTTAATTTTCACCTTTTTGTCATGGCGAGTCACATGCCCTGGGGTCGTTTCACTAAACTTCGTACGACTAAAATGTTCATAAGTGCAAAATTATGATAGTCTGTAATTTCACATTAACTATGTATTATTGTAAACAATTAGTGGATTTATATTTATTGAGCATATGCTGCATATGCAGCCTTCAAGTTCCCACAAATTCCTAACAATTGTTATCGGTCGTCGGAACATAATCGTTATATCGTGGGAACGAATTGTTATTTCGTGGGAACGAATTGTTATATTGAGGGAAAGAATCATTAATAAGAAAGAATCCATGTCCCCTGCGGGGATCCGTATCATAGCCAAATATATGTTCAGGCACTTCGATAATTTTGGCAAGATTAACGTAGTTTTGTGTTAAATATCGGTTGTGATTCGATCAATGTAATTGTACCTACCCCGTAGAGGATATAAATAGCCAGGGTACTTCCTGCGGCGGTAGCGAAACCGTTCGTCATCACGGTGTGAAGTTCGGAGAGCGACATCGTGTCCAGTAGGGGGCGCACCATCGGGAGTGCTTCAGCCTGACCAAGGGTTAGATGTTTTAGTAACTTGCTACTCACGTTAACGAGGTTAACTAATGTTATCATGGTATACACATCACTACGATTGAACACATCCACTAAAGATTTGCCATCATCGGCTGTCAGTGTTAATTGTAAATTTCAATTTGGCGCTTACGACACTTCGTACGACTATGAAACTCGTAAACGCAAAATTGAAATAAAAAATAACAATTGCCGGGATAGACATTGTTGACAAAAGGTTCGCCGATCTGCTTACAAAACACATTTATATAGAAACGTGTAGTAATTGGGAAACGATTTAATGCGAAAAGCAAACTTCGTACTCTCTCTTTCATCGTACGAAGTTTAGTGAAACACTGACCGATGGGGGCCGTTTCACTAAACTTCTCAAAAATTAAAATGTTCGTAAGTGAAAAATTATGATCACACTAACAATGTTTTCTTGTAAACAATTATTGGATTTACATTTATTGAGCATAGGCTGCATATGCATAAAACGTCTCAAAATGGATATGTTCGTAAGTGAAAAATTATGATAGTCTGTAAATGTCACACTAACAATGTTTTCTTGTAAACAATTATTGGATTTACATTTATTGAGCATAGGCTGCATATGCATAAAACGTCTCAAAATTAATATGTTCGAAAGTGAAAAAATATGATAGTCTGTGAATGTCACATTAAAGGTACATGCCCACTCATTAGGTACAAACTGTTACTTACATCCGAGACATCATCTGACACATTTTCTGGCAAAATAATCATTCATTCACCGTTATTCCACGTATTGATTGGCATTATTATACATTTTATATTAGCCGTAAATTTACAAACTGATATTAGGGGCGATAACCGTGTTTCCTTAAAATGTTAACGGACATTACTATTTATTCTCTGTATTTATTTTTTGATGTGCAATGATCTTACTTGATAATATGTCGAAAACATTATTTTTTCCAGGTGACGCATTTAATTAGTATAAATAATTAAAAAATATCTTGCCTCATTTGCATATGAAAATAACCTGATACCACCGCGCGTCACTATCAGTAAAATAAATATACTAATTGATTATATCTGTATAGCGGGCACTCGTCATTTTTAGAACTGGTGGAATAGTGACTCGGACACAATTATACACTTATTTAATTCCTATAAAGAACAATTTGGGCATGTACCTTTAACAATGTTTTCTTGTAAACAATTATTGGATTTACATTTACTGAGCATAGGCTGCATATGCAGCCTATGCTCAATAAATGTAAATACATTAACTGAAATTTCCAGACGATCCTAAATTTGCACTTTCGAACATTTTAGTCGTACGAAGTTTAGTGAAACGGGCCCCTAGTCTGTGATGATGTAAAATTTAACTAAAGTGTAGCTTGTATCAGTCAATTATATTTTCTGACGAATATATTACTTGTATAAATGAATTAGCTGTCGTACATAAATTACGCTCTTCAAAATATCCAAGATGGCCGCCGAAACAGCAAACTTTTGCAATACATTCTGCGCCACGTATACACGTGGATATTTAAGTAGTCAGATTAAATACGCGACATGAGTCACAGACAGACACGTAAGCAATAACTATACAATAAGTCTACGTATTTGTATTTATAGCTAGCCACGACAAAAGGTGGCTTATTGAGTGTTTGTGAGGTCCCCAGGGTGTCCTGTTTAGAGAGGTTTCACTGTATTATGTAGACGCCAGCTGTCTCGTTCCCACCTCTATGGCGGGCCAACGTCTGTGCGTCTAATTCTCCAGCCATCGGTATTGTGTGATGTCTAATATTCCCACATATGGGGGTTATTTTCGTGTATACTCACCGCATGTTCGCTCGGTAGTGGGGAAGCCGCTGATAGGTACATACATTTGTTTGAAGCAACACGAATGCTTCCACAACACAAATAGTGAATAGTGTACACCCTGAATAAGCCCGTTTTTGTGGTGAAGACAAACACGTGTTGACGTCTACGTAGATGAAACAATAGTGCCAGATCTCACGAGACTTTCTGGTTACCATGGGCGGATTCATGGGGGGGGGCGGACCCGGCGCGCGCCCCCCCCCCCCTAAAATTCGCCGAGTAAATATTTTTTACAAGTTATTACAAGGCACGTTTCATGCCAAGTGCCATGTATTCCATGCATTTTTCGGTCGTTGTCTTATTGTTTCAAAAGTTAAACGTTTTCAATCAACAATTATGTCTAAATGCGTTGTAGATTTCAAAATATTTCCGGGTGGAAATGCCCCCGGACACGCCCTAGCCTCCGCTCGGTCGACTATTTTGCAATACTTGACTATATTATCGAACGAGCTTAGCTCGTTCGATAATATAGTCAAGTATTGCAAAATAGTTACGCCCCCCCACCCCCCCCCCCCCTAACCCGAAATCCTGGATCCGCGCCTGGTTACTGAGAAATGTCCGACCTAACAATTCATCTTTGAGCATTATAACGATTTTCCTAAATTCATAACATCGAAAGTTGGTGTAGATTGTAAACTGCCAGCCAAATCAGTATTGGCAGGAAAATTCCGCCTTTTCATCTAGTATTTCTAGAAATTGCGACGTAAATAACGACTATTTTAGAGAAATCTCATAAACGAAGTTTTCACATAAGAGTAACATCCCTGCCTTGTAAACAAACACGTCACGTCACATGTAGCCTATTTCACCAACATTGCAAAGTATACTTATCTAGCAAAGTATACTTTGAGGGAGAAACTTTCAATTTAAGGATACATGTATTAATTTTTTTATTATACTGAATTTATTACATTATCACATACTGTAATAAATTCAGTATAATAATTCTGCATACTTTTAATCATCAAATATATGCAGTTGTTAGCTCTATATGAAATAATGCACTTTGGGAAAAATAAATGTTTCTCAAAGTATACTTTGCTAGATAAGTATACTTTGCAATTGCAATGAAATCGGTTACAGAAAAACAGCTGTTACTGAATATACAGGACATAATGAACGCACTGAATGAAAAAAAGTGTATTTAGGTTGTAGCGACATATATATACAAAACGTCGTTGTCCATGCTTTCAATAACATTAGTTGACAGTACAGTTGACCCATATATAAATGTACGGGTCAGTGCAGTACAGTATCTGCATTGTCGTATATCAGTTAATGATACGAAAATCAAATCAAAGTACTGAAATAACTGAAACTGTATCGCCAGAAACAAAACGTAGGAAAGTGCGCATGCCCCAAATTGAAACTGATGACGCCCCCATTGGCAGCATTTATAACAATATTGATCTGGTGTACGCGTGTGGGGTGCATCAATTACACCCGTCGTAGACTATAGGGTTAACTCTATTGTAAATTTGCGGCGTATATCAAAAAATGATAGGTCGGAAAACATGTTTTCCGACCTATCATTTTCTGATATACGCCGCAAATTTCAAAATTACAATGCGGTTAACCTATTTCTAATGCACTCCTTTACTACTGGCGTAGGAATACATATTGGAATAATGTGCGACCTTTCATCAACAATGATATACCTGTAATGTATGACCATCAGCCAATCAGATTGCGTGATATTTATAGAGTGTATTAGAAATACATACATGTATTATATACCAAATTGGAGATTAACGTAGGCGTTCAGAAACGTTGACACTCTGGGCAAGATTAACGTAGGCGGTTGTGTAGATGTTTTGAAACGTTGACATCTGGGCAAGATTAACGTAGGCGGTTGTATATATGTTCAGAAATGTTGACACCTGGGCAAGATTAACGTAGGCGGTTGTATATATGTTCAGAAATGTTGACATCTGGGCAAGATTAACGTAGGCGGTTGTATAGATGTTCAGAAACGTTGACAATCTGGGCAAGATTAACGTAGGCGGTTGTTTAGATGTTCAGAAACGTTGACACTCTGTGCAAGATTAACGTAGGCGGTTGTTTAGATGTTCAGAAACGTTGACAATCTGGGCAAGATTAACGTAGGCGGTTGTTTAGATGTTCAGAAACGTTGACAATCTGGGCAAGATTAACGTAGGCGGTTGTGTAAATGTTCAGAAACGTTGACACTCTGGGCAAGATTAACGTAGGCGGTTGTGTAGATGTTCAGAAACGTTGACATCTGGACAAGATTAACATAGGCGGTTGTATAGATGTTCAGAAACGTTGACACTCTGGGCAAGATTAACGTAGGCGGTTGTATAGATGTTCAGAAACGTTGACATCTGGGCAAGATTAACGTAGGCGGTTGTATAGATGTTCAGAAACGTAGACACTCTGGGCAAGATTAACGTAGGCGGTTGTATAGATGTTCAGAAACGTTGACATCTGTGCAAGATTAACGTAGGCGGTTGTTTAGATGTTCAGAAACGTTGACACTCTGTGCAAGATTAACGTAGGCGGTTGTTTAGATGTTCAGAAACGTTGACAATCTGGGCAAGATTAACGTAGGCGGTTGTATAGATGTTCAGAAACGTTGACACTCTGGGCAAGATTAACGTAGGCGGTTGTATAGATGTTCAGAAACGTTGACACTCTGGGCAAGATTAACGTAGGCGGTTGTATAGATGTTCAGAAAACGTTGACACTCTGGGCAGGATTAACGTAGGCGGTTGTATAGATGTTCAGAAACGTTGACATCTGGGCAAGATTAACGTAGGCGGTTGTATAGATGTTCAGAAACGTTGACATCCGGGCATGAGTAACGCAGGCGGTTGTATAGATGTCCAGAAACGTTGACACTCTGGGCAAGATTAACGTAGGCGGTTGTGTAGATGTTCAGAAACGTTGACACCTGGACAAAATTAACGCAGACGGGTGTGTAGATGTTCAGAAACGTTGACGTCTGAGCAAGATTAACTCAGGCGGGTGTGTATCCCCACGTGTACATTACACTGGTCCCAGAGAAATTAGTCACATGTATTGAACACGTGTTATTTGTAGGTTGCATAAGCTACTGCCCTCAAAAACAATAAACACACGGCTGTCCATGTGACATCTGCTTACGTAATGAAAGGGTATCATCTTTGAATTATTTGCTTTGAAGAAATAATACCGCCCACGGTACACCATCATGCATTTTGTTTCGCCAGACAATACGCTAACCGGTGGATGACGTTTGCACCCACTGAAGGGGTTAGTGGTAGATGGGGCTATGTCCATAATGGTCTTCAATTGACCCCTTCAAACGACAGCGATGGCTTTGCCAGTAGGTTTCATCTCCAACAACGAGATAATTATGTAGTAGATTACATCGTGCATCGTGTGTGACGTGTAGTTTGTATATACCGTGGCTATTAAGTACATGTGATATACGTTTTATAGAAACACCGGAGCGAATGCATACTGTCCTATTCCATTTTTGTTTATGCGTGTACATGGATACGGCTCGAGTATATTCTAATTGCAATCAACGCCTACAAAGTATATAATGTTGATTGTATTCCAACGAAATAAATAAACTAGGTGTCCCGTTTAGAGAGGTGTCAATCGGGCATTCGATACTTCTGAGCCTTGGCTGTGTGTAATGCGATCACGAACAGACATTATCACCCGAGATAAATTGCCAAGAAACTCATCCAAAATAAGATCACCTGTGTTTTCTTGGCGTTCGATTTAGCGAGGTCCACTGTATGCGATATATGTAAAACCTATCTCCGTATCGCGCTATGCACAAAGGTTTTAACCCTTTCAACCCTAAGGAACTGGAATGGACTGTGATATGATAATGTTCCGACCAATCCAATGGTCACAAAATGATTTTCAGATTCGTCCATTTATGAAAAGGGGGTGTTTTTGTTCTAAGAAATATGAAAATGACTTGCAAAAAGTGCAGATCCTGATGAGACGGCTCGTTACGAGCCGGCTCATCTGGATCTGCACTGTTTGCATAAACCGCTATATCGGGCTTTCGGGTTCAACGGGTTAAAGACATGTTTAGTTCCAGGTGTCCACGCCTCCTATCGTGTTTTACGTCATCGAAATGGGCGGTACAGGCATGCGCAAATCTACTCATGCCAGCGTTGTACCACCCACCTAATACGTAACACCGAAATTAAATGTTCATAGATGCTAATAGCAGCATGGAGCGACTCCATAGCGTTGGTGCCGAGACTGAGCGGTACAGGAACGCGCAGTTATATGTTACATCATCGACATGGGCGGTACACGCATGCGTATATTGTCCCAGCCCAACGTTTAACAAGGTAATTCAACACGACTTACCCATCCGACGAAGATGTTAATGGCGGTGTAGCGACTCCATAGCTCCTGTGAGGGGACCAAGCGGTGCAGACATGCGCACCTCCATGCTACATCATCGACATGGGTGGTACACGCATGCGTAGATTGTCCCAGCGGAACGTTTAACATGACCACTGAACATGACTGACTTACCCATCCGACGAAGATGTTAATAGCGGCGTGGAGCGATTCCATGGCTCCTGTGCCGAGACTGAGCTGCATGATGAAGGCGATTTTGACAATAAGCCACTGGATGACGCCAATGTAGTAGAGGATCCCGATACTGGCGCTAAAGAAGACGAGCACTGGCATCACCTGAATAGAGAAGACGTTGAATATGTTGAAGACGAGAATCATCTTAGTTCTGAGTACATATCTGTAATTAAATTGCATTACATAAACGTTATGGCGGAGTAGTAATTCGGAGAGAGTGATCTAATACTTTTGCTAATACACGCTTTATTAGGTGTTGATGACACGAATTTTGTCTCATATTGTATAAGTAGTCTCTCATTAACAATATAGCGAAGTATGAACGTCAAAAATGTAGATTATTGCTATAATTTAGTGGTCAGTCACTACACAAAATTAAGACGTTATTCCGCAAGTTCATACCGTTGACTGTGGTGTAGCGATATAGTGCAATTACCTGAAATGTACAGCTATGAATCATCTCTGCTTTGTTTCCTCCTGACTAATAATGAGGATGATCCTCATTATTAGTCAGGAGGATACAAAGCAGAACCAACAGTACTAACGTAGAAACGTGAACCTGTACGGGTGCTAAAGACTCCTTAAGCATGCATCAACTGGCAATAGAGAAAACATTGACATCTCTACTTTGTTTCCTCCAGACTAATAACGAGAATGGTCCTCGTTTCCATGAACAGAACGCGAACTTGTTTATATTGCGTTTTGTGGTAGCGTCAAGTGACATCAGATACCGTTTTTGTTTCTGATTAAAGCTTACATGTAACATACATGTACCTGGAATGCGAAGAAATGGTCCATAAAATCGTCTCCAAATATGAATTTTGACCCAGCATTCGTATATCGGAGATACTCGGTGACACGGTCTCCCAGCCAATCAAATGTGTTGTATCCCCACGTGGTCCTCAGGACGATCACTCCAAATATGAGCTGCAGCAGCATGCCCCACAATACGGGCCGCCATGACACCTGAAATTGACATCAACATATGAGCGGTGTTATAATTTAATTTAAACATATAATCCTATTGTATCACTATACAGTAAATAGTATACCACTCATCTGAACCATCTCGCCGTTTCATTCTGCATCCCCCTTTTCTCACTCCCTCCCTCTTTCTCCCTCTCTACCCCATCCATCCGTCTATCTCCTCCCTCTCATCTCTCTCTATTTTTCTCTCCCTCTCACACTCTCTCCTTCTCTCTCTCTCTCTTTCTCTCCCCATCTCCTCTCGTTCTCCTCCTCCTTTCCCTCTCTACTTCTTTCTATCTTTGTATCTACCTCCCTCCCTCTCTCCAGCTCTCCCCACACCCCACCCCCTCTCTCGCTCTCTTTCTCCACCAAACTACTGTACCTGTCGCGGATCCTTGGAGAAGAAGAACATGACTAGGATGAAGACGACGATACCGACGGCGCTGACAAGACTGGCGGGACGACGAAGGGACGTGTCGATAATGACGAACAGCACTACGGCCGATCCAACACTCACAGACAGTAACCTGGAAATAAACTCGTCTTTAGTACTTTGTTGTAACCATTCTACCTAAATCGAAGTACTAAATGTACTGAGATGAGACTGGCAAAACGGCAATAACGAAAAGGTGAACGAACGTGTCGACAATGACAAACAGTACTACCGCCGTCCCCACACATGCAGACTAGATAATCATCCTGTTAGTGCTTTTAGTAGTTTGATTTAACAAACCTGGTTAACTCAAAGTACTGAGACGAAACTGGTGAGACGGCAGAACAGGACTACCGCGGTTCCAACACTCAAAGACAGAAACCTGGTTAATGAAAGTACTGAAATGACTGAGACGAGATTGGCAGGACGACAGATGACGTATACACAATCACGAACTGGACCACCGTGGTTCCCATGGTTACAGACAACAACCTGGTTAAAAGAGCATACTTTATGTTGCCACATATATTTATTAAGTGTCATTAATTGTTATTAACCATGCGCAAAGTGGTTAAGCGTCGGGCGGAACGTAATGTCTCATACGCCAGATGCATGCTTGTGCATTGTCTCCTCCAACATGATAAACGTCAAAACAAAGCCAGCTGTCGTCATGTTTCATCTTGTATACACGGACGAATCTCATGCGTCTAATTTGTTATAAACTTGAACTTCATTCATGCAGTACAAATAATGTGATACAAATATATATATGGTATGATACATTTCCTATGGACATAATCTGACGAAGGCTTCTGACAACTAGAAGCATTTAGCCCGTTTTTTTTTTTGTTTTTTTTTTAATTCTTATGTCTTAACAAAAGCGTGTTTGTCATCACATTATAATCATCTCCACAGAATTCGAAAGTTCTGATAAACTTGTTTGATTGAGAGTGAAAACGGCCGCAAATGACTAACTTTAATGGGGTGTTGTAAGGATTAGCTTATATGTGGACAGCAACAGCCAAGTGGTGGGTTTGTAAGACAGCTGATCCAATCTTCCTGGGTTCGAGCGTCACTGGAGCCGTGCGGTGTGTGCTTGATCAGGGCACTTTATCCACACTGCTTCAGTTACTGGGAACCCCACTTGTATTTGCAAATGTATTTATACCGTCAACACAGTGCGTATGTGCCGTGAAACACAGTGCCGTGAAACATTTTTATATCCTGTCAATACGACATAAGTATTGCGTATGAATATGTGCGGTTGTCATACTAGTCGATTCTCCGATTTTGAGAATGCGGCTGGGGATATTTTTGTTTTGCACTTTAAAGCTATGTGTAGGTGTTGACGGGATAAATAGAATAGCAGGTTAGTGCCGTGAATGGGAAAAATATCTGGCGCGGCACGGAAACGGGATGGACTCGGCAGAGACTCGCCCATCCCGTTTCCCAAGCCTTGCCAGATATTGTTTTTCCATTCACGGCACTAACCTACTATTCTCTATGTACATGTATGGAACAAAATATAATATAAGATACGTCTCTAAGCCCCCAAGAGTGGGTTGAACTTACATGTTGTTGAATGCCTGGTACCGTTTGTATTCTGCGACAAGGGGCTCGAAACACTTTATGTATACCACGTGACCATACAGCTTCTTCAGCTGGTAATATGCGATACCCAGAACGCATATAGTCGTTATGACCAGTAGCCGGATGGAAGGTTCACTGCCGAATTCGTGGCTATACAAAAGACAGGTAAAATAGTGAAAACAAATAATAATACAAAACATTATAATTTTAGAATCACTTTCGTTAATTTAAAACTGCCAATAATACACACAGGGACAATATTTAATGAGATCAGGTGATATATTAAAATAATATTAAAGTACATGTAATTTATTCTACGTTCATCCCTATGACACAACTCCATGATTATCGGTTAAAATACGTCATTATAATGGGTATGAAAATTATGCGAATGCCCATATACCATTAAAATACATTACTTTGACCATCATTGCATGATTATGTATACATGTATATTTTAACTAGTACACATACACCATAACCAATTCATTTAATCATCGAACATGTTCATAGGATATAGAAAATTATGCTATATGACCGTCGTAGCGTTGTTGTGATTACTATCGGAGTTCTGGAACCTCTCTAAGACGAACAACGGAGTAGTTATGCAATCATACTTGTATTGGCACGCAGTCGATCGTATAGTGGAATTAGCCTATATATCAGAGTATCTGTTTAACACCCGTGCCCGGACTACTAAAAGGCGCCCCAAGGCAACCCTACGTGGGTCAGACCTTTTAACCAACACAATCTGAGTGTATACCGTTAAGCCAGCAATTTGTACAATGATAGAGAATAGTAGGTTAGTCAATAGTGCCGTGAATGGGAAAAATATCCGGCAAGGCTCAATAATTTCTTTATTTCTCATCAGAAGTATATGTTGTGACCACTCATTTGAACCGTCTCCCCGAGACGGTTCAAATGAGTGGTCACAACATATACTTTGGTTCAGAAATAAGGAAAATAGATAGAGAATAGTAGGTTAGTGCCGTGAATGGGAAAAAATATCTGGCAAGGCTCAGGAAACGGGATGGGCGAGGCTCTGCCGCGCCAGATATTTTTTCCCATTCACGGCACTAACCTACTATTCTATTTATCCCGTCAACACCTACAAATGGCTGTAAAATGCAAAAATGGTATTGACTGGATATCAAAAATGTTTCACGGCACCGTGTTTCACGGCACATACGCACTGTGTTGACGGGATAAATTAGACATCCCCAACAGACGGCCTTATATATTCTACGGATGACAGTTAATGCTATTGCATCATACGTATCTGGTTTCAGCCAGCTACAACGAGTATTATGTATTAATACGCCAGTCACACCGATATGAACCCCAAGAAAAAGGCCATATTGTTACACCGTCAAACATGTCCATATGATCTCATAAATTATGTTAGCTCTATTTGATTGTCAAATATGTCCATCAGATCTTAGAAATCATATTATATGACCGTTAAACATGTTCATGTGATCTCAGAAGTTATGTTACTTGACTGTGAAATATGTTTATATGATTCGTTTATTAGAAATTAGTTTATTTCATTGTCAAATATTTTTATGTGAGCTAAGAAAATATGTTACTTGGAAACCATTTTACTTAACTGTCAACAATATCCATATACTATGTTTATATGACAGTTAAACATGTTCGAGTGACCTCACCTTAATGCAGCACCAAAGTACGAAGTACGTCACACACATAAGTCCAATCAGCGCCCAGCGGATCAGACGATGGTGACGTGAATAAAAATGTTGTGACGTCAGGCGCAGGTAAATAAGTCCCTGTAGTGGCGACACGGCCCGGAGTCTATCCAGTAACGGCGCACAGCGGTCCAGCGGATCGTCCGTCTGTGTGACCATATTCATCTCCAAAACAAGCTCCTGGAAATAACCACACATCCGGATGATGCTATAGATTACCGGTTACAATCACGTTTCTGGATTGCATAATATACTCTAAACAATATTAATTGGCTAATACATTACAGTTAAATACAATTGCATGCCGATAAGTCATGGGATGTGAAAGAAAGCATAGCGTGTGGTCACCCGTAGTATATTATAGGAATGAATGGCCTTTTTGTGGAATTTATCGGGGTATAAACTTGGAAAAGTCGCGGGAATACTGGACGAAGGCCGGAAGGCCTCGTCCAGTATTCCCGCGACTTTTCCAAGTTTATATCCCCGATAGATTCCACAAAAAGGCCATTCATTCCTTATAATTCCAGCATTTGAAATAAATTCATCAAGTAAATGTGTTTATTTTCCGTTTTCTTAAGAATTATTTTAACTGCGCCTGACGGTTACGGAAAGTAGTTCGGCATGGGAGTTTACTGGAATATAAATCTTGGACAGAGACTTGCTACGGGCCAATCAAATGTTAGGAATTGTGTAAATATTTTTGTGCTGGAATTATTATACTTTAAACAAAAATCGCATGCCGATAAGTCATGGGATGTGAAAGAAAGCATGGCGTGTGGTCACCCGCAGTATATATAGAGATAAAATTACCCAACGTTCATAGTCACATAGCTAGCAAACTACGTATACTATCCAAATGTGTTTTATTTCAGCTATATATATCGTTGATAGAATTGCATCTACATGATGCAATTCTATCAACGATATATATAACTTCCAACTACATAGTTGTAACATATGTGTGGCACTGAAATAAAACAAAAACATGATCCTAAAATGAAAACACCCGAATTAATTGAAAACCGAAAATGGGCGATTCAACACCGTCAACTTTCGAAGCAACATACCGTATCAGCGCCATAACTCGCATGCCTATCTGACATTGACTGACATGCCTTAAATTACACATTTCCACAATGCATACAACCTACCATTTGTGACAATATATATTTATCCCGTCAACACAGTGCGTATGTGCCGTGAAACACGGCGCCGTGAAACATTTTTGATATCCAGTCAATACTATTTTTGCATTTTACAGCCGTTGGTACGTGTTCACGGGATAAATAGAATAGTAGGTTAGTGCCGTGAATGGGAAAAAATATCTGGCGCGGCACGGAAACGGGATGTGCTCGGCAGAGCCTCGCCCATCCCGTTTCCTGAGCCTTGCCATATATTTTTTCCCATTCACGGCACTAACCTACTATTCTCTATATGTGCAATTTACATGTACACGCACCTCTGAGTTCTGTTTGGTGTCACTCTGATCTAGTGTATCATCAGCCGCGGCCACCGGCTCATCCATCCGCTTCTCTTCCATTCCGTACATGCTTGTACGAGTTGCGTCCCTTTTTCTTTGGTCCCTGATATAGTGGAAACAAGTAGTTATTAGTTTATTATTAGTGTAATATTGTACATATGTACATGCACAAACATATATGTTTTGCATAAAATATGTTTTGGCAGTATATTAACACCGCGTGTTAACATCATAATAATGAAATAAATAAAGGCTCTCAAACGAGTTTCCATTTGAAATTTATGAAACGAGTCACGCACGATTTATGCACCGAACCTCTGGCGGGGGGCATAACATTGCTGACAAGTTCATAAATATCATATCAAATGGAAGCAGTGGCATATATCCACATACAAACAAAAAACCTATTTATTATATTACGTACATCACTCATAACTTATGTGCAAAATACAAAAATAGTATTTTAATAAAATTCAATTAGTGATTATTTAGAACTATTTTACGAAGTGAAATTTAGTTCCGGCACTGACCAATATGAACTCACGAGACCTTCACTATGGAAACAATATTTACGGCTTGCTATCCATTGTGTTTGAATGGGAAACGAAAGTACGTATATAATAACACTGTTTATACAAACACTACACTACTGTCTGTTTCACGAAAGCTGCCCAAATTTTACGGCCATATAAACAATTCAAAAACAATATTTTTTTCGATAATATTACATTAAAGGAAAATTTAAGAATGAGCCTTCTTTTTATTTCGTGAAATTCGGTAAAATATTGATTTTATTGCGAAAAAACAATTTCCCCATGTTAAATCCCCATAGACATCTTCACGAAGTGAAGATGTCTATGGGGATTTAACAAGGGGACATTTTTTTGAATTTTAGAAATACTGGACCGATTTTTAAAATTATAACTTTTGTTTTCTTAGTTAGATCATATCCAAGCTATCTAGTCAGGTTTCGGAGTCAATTTCCAAAATGTTACGTTTTTTGACTCCTCCCACACTTCCTTACCACTTTTTCCCCCATGTTAAATTCCCATAGAGAAATCAATTTTTCGTAATAAAATCAATATTTGACCAAATTTAAAGAAATAAAAAGAAAGCTCATTCTTAAATTTTCCTTTAATTTAATATTATCAAAACAAATATTGATTTTGAATTGTCTATATAGCCGTAAAATTTGGACAGCTTTCGTGAAACAGACAGTAGTTTAATGCACTAGTTTAATGCATATATTTACATGTACCTGTACGGACAAATGTAAATGGGATCGCTACCATGGCTATATAACAAAACGTTACGTGTACATGTAACTGGTCAGCACAGTTTAAACGTACCGTGTTGTTCTTATGCAATAAATGTAAAAGTGTAGTACAATTAATAAATTAATACACTATAGCTTATTAAATAAACATGTAAATCATGCCGTTGCAGAAAACTTGTCACGTGATAAGCAGGGCTTCACTGTATGATGCTGTGTTTATGCAATAAAATATAATCTAACCTGTATATATGTTATAGAGAA
Organism: Conchocele bisecta; assembly: GCA_029237695.1. Lineage (NCBI taxonomy): Eukaryota > Metazoa > Mollusca > Bivalvia > Lucinida > Thyasiridae > Conchocele > Conchocele bisecta. The sequence goes on along the minus strand of CM055276.1, from coordinate 6,255,006 downwards.
TAATAGGTTAGTGCCGTGAATGGGAACAAATATCTGGCAAGGCTCAGGAAACGGGATGGGCGAGGCTTTCCCATTCACGGCACTAACCTACTATTCTATTTATCCCGTCAACACCTACAAATGGCTGTAAAATGCAAAAATAGTATTAACTGGATATCAAAAATGTTTCACGGCAGCGTGTTTCACGGCACTTACGCACCGTGTTGACGGGATAAAAATTAATATGACAGTTTATCACACTCGCTGACTAATTGCATACAAATCTCGCATAGCCTTAATTCTTATGATATATTAATGTAATGCCATATTGTGTAGCTACATTGACAAGAGATTTCTTATCCGTATTCTTATGTGTTTATCCCGTCAACACAGTGCGTATGTGCCGTGAAACACGGTGCCGTGAAACATTTTTGATATCCAGTCAATACTATGTTTGCATTTTAAAGCCATTTGTCGGTGTTGACGGGATAAATAGAATAGTAGGTTAGTGCCGTGAATGGGAAAACATATCTGGCGCGGCACGGAAACGGGATGGGCTCGGCAGAGCCTCGCCCATCCCGTTTCCTGAGCCTTGCCAGATATTTTTTCCCATTCACGGCACTAACCTACTATTCTATATCTATTTTCCTTATTTCTGAACCAAAGTATATGTTGTGACCATACTCATGTTTGAACCGTCTCGGCGAGACGGTTCAAATGAGTGGTCACAACATATACTTCTGATGAGAAATAAAGAAATTCTTGAGCCTTGCCAGATATTTTTTCCCACTCACGGCACGAACCTACTATTCTCTATGTATTCTTATTGGTATGCAAAGCAATACAATACATATATGGATACACTACAGAACATAAATATAAACCAGCTGATCTACGTTATGTTGTTGATCTGTAGCCTATTTCACCAACATTGCAAAGTATACTTTTCTAGCAAACCATACTTTTAGGGAGTAATCATTTATTTTTCCTGAAATGCATTATAGGAATGAATGGCCTTTTTGTGAAATGTATCGGGGTATAAACTTGGAAAAGTCGCGGGAATACTGGACGAAGGCCGGAAGGTATTCGTCCAGTATTCCGCGACTTTTCCAAGTTGATAATGTAATAAATTGATAATGTAATAAATTCAGTATAATAAAAATTAATAATTTTATGCTAAAATTTAAAATTTCTCCCTCAAAGTATACTTTGCTAGAAAAATATACTTTGTAATGTTAGCAATAAATATTTGGAGAGCTCTCGAAATCAATTAATGATATCTCGAAATCAATTAATGATATCTCGAAATCATTTGGAGAGCTCTCGAAATCATTTGGAGCGAGCAATATAACATTTGATTTGGAGAGCTCTCTAAATCATTTGGAGCTATCTCTAAATGATTTGGAGAGCTCTCGAAATCAATTGGAGAGCTCTCGAAATCAATTAATGATATCTCGAAATCATTTAGAGAGCTCTCGAAATCATTTGTAGCGAGCATTATATAACTTGATTTCGAGAGCTCTCCAAATATGTATTGCTAGCTCCAAATATTTGTTGCTAGCAATATATATTTGAGTTTATGTAGATTTGGCGTTCCATAGTGAAATAGGCTGCAGTAGCTGTGTTTGCTATCGTAGCTACGCACGGTTGACTGCAGCTTGTGTCCAGTATTGTGCTTCAAATGAGCTCTCAAATACACTGCGTCTCGGATGATTTAGTTGGATGATGTCTCAGACAGCGTTAAGACGTTAAGGGTACACGCCCACTCAGTAGGCACAACATGTTCTTTATAGGAATTAAATAAGTGTTTTATTGTGTCACTATTCCACCAGTTCTAAAAATTCTGAGTGCCCGCTATACATATATAATCATTTAGTAATATTTATTTTACTGATAGTGACGCGCGGTGGTATCAGGCTATTTTCATATGCAAATGAGGCATGGTAGTTTGTAATTATTTATACTAATTAAATGCGTCACCTGAAAAAATAAGTTTTTCGATAGATTATAAAGTAAGATCATTGGTCATCAAAATTTAATAAAGAGTAATGCCCGTTAACATTTTAAGGAAACACGATTATCGCCCCTGACAGCAGAGTGGAAATTTACGTCCGATATAAAATGCATAATAAGGCCAATCAATACGTGGGGTAATGGTGAATGAATGTTTATTTTTCCAGAAAATGTCTCAGATGATGTCTCTGATCATGATCATGATGATATAAAGAACAGTTTGTGCATACTGAGTGGGCATGTACCTTTAACCCTTAGAATGCGGGAACCGAAAATTGTCGTCTGCTGATAATTCATATTTAGTCTTTTCTCTCAGTAAAATCATGGTTTGGCAGCATTTTAGAATCATTTCCATTGGAAATTATTCTAAAGTGCTGCCAAACCAATATTTTTACGAGAAAAATGGAAAAATATTCAGCAGACGACACAAATTAATTCAGCATTGTAAGGGTTAAGTACTCTCATTGGCCTACATGCACCAGTAATAAACGAGAAATTAACAAAAGTGTTGCGGTTCTCCTTTAATATACGATGTGTGTGTACATACACAATCGCGTGCCATTTTGAATGACCCAAACACCATATCTGCGTCTGCTAGTCACGGTTCATGGGCAAACTGTACACAGTAGCAGAACACAACAATAATGGCTTAGAATCCCTGGAATAATAAGCGCTTATAAAATCGCTCGGCCGGCTATTAAACGCTTTATGAACAACAGAAGTGTAACACAATTACACACAGATGTGCATAAAGGATGCACCATTACATAGTGCAGTATGGTATAGTTATACAAGTAAACAAATAACAACACATGATAGACGTGCCACTTACCTCTTTGTGTTCAAACATTCAATGGTTTGCCTTCCGGCAGGGACTAAACAAGGTACCACACCAGTAACAACATTAATATAACGTTCGGCCATGACCAGCCGAGGGTAATCTTTTGCCGTGGCACTCGGGAACTGTTTGAACCTCAAGGCCGTAGGCAAACGTTTACCTACGGCTGGACATGGTCGAACGTTATTGTTACATTTCCGTCGGAAATATCATGCAATTGAAGCAAAAATGTAGTACTTTCGGTACTTTGATAACCTATAACATGTTCCATTCAAACAGCTGATTTACACATGCATATTCCGGGGCAGCAGTACACGTCGCATGATGCAGCCGAGTCAATTTCAAAATTTCAATGCGACCATTGTGAACTGTTCCGGTGACGTAATGGCGCGTTCAAGTAACGTCATGAGACATATGCATTACATAGGTGTCGCCGTGGCCACGGAATGAGCATTGTCTACAGCCATGGTCAAACAGCAGGCGCTGTACGTTTGAACACAGCTGTGAGCGGTGTCAAACAACGGCAGGCATGTAACAATGCTAGTTAAATCTAATTCATGCTGGGTATACGCAATTTTGTTTGTGGAAAATCTTAAATATTTTGTTATACGTGCTTAATTAGAAGTATATGTCGTGACCACCATTTGAACCGTCTCGTCGAGACACAACATATACTTTCATTGCGAAATACAATACAACCTCTCTACAACAGCCACACACGGGAAGACAAAAAAGTCGCCGTTGTATAGATGTTGTTGTTGTTGTAGGGAGGTTAAATAGAGACAATTGTCCGTTTGGAATATGAAATATCGGCTGTTATTTAACCCTTTGAATCCGAAAGCCCGCTATAGCGGTTTATGCAAACAGTGCAGATCCAGATGAGCCGGCTCGTAACGAGCCGTCTCATCAGGATCTGCACTTTTTGCAAGTAATTTTCATATTTCTTATAACAAAAACACCCCCTTTTCATAAATGGACGAATCTGAAAATCATTTTGTGACCATTGGATTGGTCGGAACATTAGCATATCACAGTCCATTCCAGTTCCTTAGGGTTGAAAGGGTTAAATTACAGATACAATGTAGGGTGTTGTTGCAGAGAGGTGGATGTTCGCGGAGATTCGATTTTAATAACGGTGTATTCTGAATACAATTGGTTAAAAGAAAAAAAAAGGAATTCTATAATTACTAGTTCTGAGTACATACATATAATTACATTGCATTACATTACATACGCGTTGTGACGGAGTAGTATTTCCAAATTTGCGTTAGACGCGTTCTTTTACTTTTTACTTTGTGGAGAGCGACCTAAGAATTGTGCTAAAATACACTTTATTATGTGACTTTATGACAAGAGTATTGTCTCATAATGTATATTTGCTTTCAATAACAATATAGCGAAGTATGAACGTTAACGCCCTGCAGATTATTGCTACATGTTGATGCATAGAAGTGTTTTTCCGCACATTTATGCCGTTGACTGGTGTACGAATATAGTGCAACATATTGTCAATAAAACGGGACACGTGCACCTATATCATTTCCAGATGTTGTTTGACTGAATGCACATTAACCGATAATACAATATTGTTACATGACTGCCGTTGTTCGACACCGCTCATAGCCGTGCTCAAACATACAGCGCGTGCTTGACCATGGCTATAGACAATGCTCATTCCGGGGCCAAGCCAACACCTACGTAATGCACGTGTCTCATGACGTTACTAGAACGCACCATTACGTCACCAGTTCACAATGCAACGGTCGCACTAATTTTTTAAATTGATGCGGCTGCATCACGAGGCGTGCACTGTGGCCCCGGAACATGTATGTGTAAATCAGCTGTTTGAATAGAGCAGATTATCAAAGCACCAAAAGTACTGCATACATATACATGTATGCTCAATTTACACGATATTCCCGACGGAAATGTAACAATAACGTTTGACTGTGTACTGTCAAGCCGTGCTACAGCCTTGGGGTTCAAACAATTCCCTCTTGCCACGGCGAACGTTTACAACTGAGCATGGTCGAACATTATATTGTATCAATCATTGGCACGGATACAATGTATCACTGTATCTCGTGATTCAAAAACGACTTGCATTGTTTGAACTACATCAGCAGGCGCTGTCAATTGATGTCGCAACGCAAGTGAGCCGGCGTTTCTTTCAAAGGCCGCAATACAATAGTGTACTGTTGCTTGTGATTATTTCTCATTGGGGTTCCTACGGTGGCGAAATGGTATCGCCGACTTCGCTGTACCCATAGTACTAAACACTGCCATAACAACAACTAATGTCGCTCTTTCTTTTCTTTAGCACATTACAGGCAAACTTGCTTTCGTTTTTAAGCATCGAAGAGACAACAATTAAGAACGTAAATTTTCCTTAATTCGTTTCTAAACCGCCGCGTATAGACATACATTAATAGGTTATAACATTTTAATTCTCCCATACATACGGCGCATAAATAAATGAATTAATTTCAAGCTTCTTAATTATCCTCTTTACGCAGAATGAAATGAATGACATTAACAACTTAAGCTATACAGAAATGAATGAATGAAATAAATGGCTATTAATGGTCGTCTCTACAAGTTAATATTTAAACCTTCTGTAAATTCATAATGCAAACGCCCTTTCGACGTATTGTGTTTACATCCCAATACAATACATTAGGCACACGTGACGTCGCGAGATGTTGTTGATTGGTTAAATTTCGCAACGTACGTAGCTGTTCCAGGAATTACGAAAAAAATACGTAAGACAATATCATTGTTAATGTTATCGCCATATTTGATTATTTACATTTTTGAAACTATCAGAATATGCAGTGTAAATATAAGTAATAAAACCATGAGCTGTTGCGTTTACTGGGGTGTACAATACATTTGGTCTGTTTAAAGTGCGTGGAGTCCTTCGCACTTTAAACAGACCACATGTATTGTACCCAGTACTCGCAACAGCCCATGGTTGTATTCCTTACTTAAATTCGCCTCTAAGAAGCATAAAACAAAGAGACAAAATACCCCTATAACTTAGCCACCATAAACCGGCCCCATTATGCCACTCAACTACTCAACGAAACGGTACATGTACACAAAAGTAACATGATGATATTACTGTACTGTAACCTATGGTGGAAACCGTTCGCGGCTTACGAGATAAGGCAATTACCGCGCACTGCTCCCTGGGAGTTTACTGGAGGGAGCTTGGGTACCCTGCCGTTTCTTATCGGCCGATGTGTATGTGACCGTGACTGGAGATATAGAGCCTGCGGGATTTGTGACCAGTGTAGCTCCTGATAAAATAGTACACTAGTGTAGCCTGATAACTATCTATTATAAATTATCTTGTTATATTCAGGACAGGTGTTTCATAGATGACATGGTAAGCAGTGCAGATCCTGATCAGACTGTGCGGATGCACAGACTGATCTGGATCTGTTTCATATTTCACACATGTATTCCCCTGATGGTTCTCTATCATGTTGTGACAAATCCACGATCCTCGGGCCTGCTACATTTGTAAACAACACAAGGTCAAGGTCGCATACTTATATCGTGTGTTCAAAACAAACTTTCGCACTAGAGTACATTTCTATATAATTTATGTTTTCTTTAACGCAACTGCTTCACATTTCGCACATGCATTCATCTGATTGTCCTCCATCATGCTGTCACAAATCCATGATCCTCGGGTCCCCGCTATGCACAAGGACAAGGTAATACATACTTAGTGCGTTCAAAACCTTAACGCTCGAATACATTTCTAGTAATTTCCAATAACCTCCAAAGGGAAGCACATTTAAATGTGCTTCCCTTCGGAGGTTATTGGAAATTACTATAATTATCACTCCTTTGTGAGGAATAACAAGAGTGACTTTAAAACTATGTGCATTTCTTAGTAATTTGTGTTTTCGTTTACGTAACTGCTTCATATTTAACACATGCATTCCTATGATCGTATTCATAGGCTGGGACAAATCCCTGATCCTCGGGCCCCAAAGGTCGATGTTAATTACTTATGGTCTGTTTCACGCACAATGTTTCACGGCACGGCACATACGCACTGTGTTGACGGGATAAAAACTATTGTATATTACGTGAAGCTAATTAGTGTCGTATATGTACTTATAACGGTGAGCAGTACTTTACAAAACAATGCAATACGCAGTCATATTCATCCTTTCACGTGGAAAAAATCCGTTAATTATATATTATATTCATTCCATCGCACAATATGTCGCATATGGCGTGTTATTTTTTATATAATTCATATGATGTTAGCCAAACAAAACTCGCCACGACAAAATAGGTAGTTACTGCACTTGATACCTGTGTAGGTTCAGATCATACTGCGAGTACTCTCAGTCTTATTAGGGTCTGCACTGTTCGCTAATACGTTATCAAGGTGCATGATCACGTGGTTATAAGAACAACAACAGTGGCTGAAAGTGTTGAAATCTTGCCCACTCCAAAGTAAGTATTATTTGATATTTTCCTTAATATGAAACGGATTTTGATGAAAGATGGCGCAGCAAACGTGTCCTCATGAGCTGCATTTGGTCGTCCAGGGAGTTCGGCACAGACTTATGTCGTTTTTGCGAAGAATCGATTTCCGTGTCAGTAGACACGGAAATAGATTCTTCGCAAAAACGACAGAAGTTTGGGCGAAAATACAGAGACCACCAAATGCAGCTTAACAAGACGCATTTGATGAGCCATATTTCATCAAAATCAGTTACGTGATACGGACAATATAAAATAATACATACTTTGAATCACATGGATTCTGGAAGTTTCAGTACTTGTTGTTGTTAGTACCACGTGCTCATTCACCATGGTTGTGGAACCATCCTTATCTGTGTTCCTATATTACACTACCGTCTGCTTTAATCATGCCAATTATACCGTCTGTTCCACATTTTGCTGCCAACGAACATTTGGCCATTAAACACATTCAATCTAAAAAACTAAACAAACAAAAGTTAGACTTTGAAAATCGGTCCACATATAAAAAAAATATTTAAAAACAAATCTAGTTTTAGCCCCCATGTTAAATTCCCATAGGAAAATCGTTTTTTCGAAATAAAATCAATATTTGATGGAATTTCATCAAATCATTTGTTTTGGGGAGGGTGACTGTTTTATTATTGATAACAAAAAGTGCTTACTTTTAATATTGTTTAGATTTAATGTGTTTAATAACCAAAAGTTCGTCGGCAGCAAAACGTGGAACAGACAATAGACAGTAGTTGACATTTCGAGTTTTGTCACTGTGCCTGAAATCAAACATATTGGTTGGCTGATCCTGAGCTGTGCTACAACTCATGCTCGGACATTCACATTGCGAGTTGGCATTGTCAATATATGTTCAGGAACTTGCATAGTCTGGGGAAGGTTAACGCAGGCGGTTTTGTAAATGTGACCTTTGCTCCAATTCATATCCGGACACACGTGATCTTGGTTCATGACACGTGATCAGGATATTCTGATTTCAGGACAGAGTGCATATCGCAGTTTGTCTTTCTGCTGAACTCATTGCATTTTCTGTATTGGTGTACAGCAGCGCTTTTATGCTGGTCACCTAAACGTACTATATCAATATTATATGCACACTATGCCAATACGATATGTTTTCTATACAATATGTACAGGTTATTTGATTTGTATGTGGATATACAGGCCCGTACGCAGGAATTATTTTAGTGCGTTATCGACAGCGCGAAGGGCTAAACAATGTTTTTGCACATCCACGGACAGACCTCGGTAGACTAACCCTTTCACCCCTAAGTAACTGGAATGGATTTTGATTTGTTAATTTTGCAACCAATCTAAATCATCACAAAATGATTTTCAGACCAGTCCATTTATGAACATGGAGTGTTTTTGTTCTCAAAATTATGAAAATTAATTGCAAAAAGTGCAGATCCTGATGAGACGGCTCGTTACGAGCCGGCTCATCTGGATCTACACTGTTTGCCAATACCACTATACATGCCTGCGGGTTACGAGTGAAAGGGTTAAGGGGGTGCGTACGCACCCGTCGCACCCCCTCTGCGTACGGGCCTGATATATGCATGAGTTTCGCATCGTGCGATATTGTGCGACTTTAGATATCGACACGCTACGGAGCCCGCAGAGGACATAGAATTCTTTTTTATTTATTAATTCGTTCCCACGAAATAACAATTCGTTCCCACGAATTAACAGGGTTATTACGGTATACATAATATGACCCTGCTGTGGAATTCAATCAACAAATCAGTCTTTTGTTGTGTTGGCTCGCCATAATAATACAGACAAAAACATAATTAACCATGACAACAAAACGACATAATTAATTGATCAGGGCGGGTTCGCTTCCGTGTATTTGTTTGGAACGTGTGTTACTGAGATATCACGGCAATATGGATCAAATTCTTTTTCACTTAAAACTTCTTTGACATTGATTGGGAAAATTCATATCATTTCAGAGCATGTTCGCCTCTACAAAGTACGCCAAGTATCATTGTTGTACATGTAACGCTCGCTATGTTTTGTATTTACAAATATGGAGATGTAATACGTTTCGAAGATGCACGTATGGTTTCCCAAATACATGGTCATAACATGTATTATTATATGACTAAGAATTTCAACCAATGAGATTGTCCAATTGCGGTTCACGTGAGCATATATGATATTATTGGCATATATTGTGGGCATATATGATATTCACCTGAATATCAGTCTCGGACCTGGAGGTGAATATCACATTTCGAATAACACTCTCGGACTCTTCTCGCGCAACGAGAAGAGTCCGAGACTGATATTCAGGTATAGCAGCATGCGCGTGTCACTGAATTTTTTTGGGGTGCCCTAAAATTTAAAAAACATTTTTTTTAAATAAAAGTGAACAATTTTTTTTTCGGCTGGATATTTTGAAAAAAATATTGGCCAGAAATTTGAGACCTGAGAAAAGTGATGTTCTCCGAAGGTCCGTAAATCTCATGTACACCGACTCAAAAGACAATAATTGTATATTGTATTCACTTCAATAGGTATTGTGTTTCTGTACCCACTAACCCGTCCGGAGCTGTAACATCAATGTGGATTGTGGGTATAAAAGCGGTTGCCACGCGACTGTATCCTTGACTACGCTAGTCTCGTCGTTAGCTGGCGAGATGATACAAGGTCTTTGCAGGGGATATTTGCACTGCTGTTAAAGGTATATTGTCTTGATATTAATACTTAGATACTATCGCATAAAATGGGGTTTCATATTGGTATAAACATACTTTATTAAATAATAATTAACATCAGTTTTATGTATACAAGCAGTGTAAAGAGGATTTGAACGAAATATTTAATATTGGTTTAGTGTATTAAACGCAATGGTTGATTTCGTAAGAAACTCTGCATAGCCTCGTTTATTATAAAACCAGTAAATTGTTTATAAAATAGTATATCAAATCATCACTCATGTAAGCCCCGTTACGGAATACAGAAAAATAAAGATAGTTTGTATGTAAACAGTGTACCATGTTTATCTTAACCCTTTCAACCTTAAGGACTGGAATGGACTGTGATATGCTAATGTTCCGACCAATCCAATGGTCACAAAATGACTTTTAGATTCGTCCATTTATGAAAAGGGGGTGTTTTTGTTCTCAAAAATATGAAAATTACTTTCAAAAAGTGCAGATCCTGATGAGACGGCTCGTTACGAGCCGGCTCATCTGGATCTGCACTGTTTGCATAAACCGATATAGCGGGATTTCGGGTTCAAAGGGTTAAACACAAATTATAGTATTCATATTTACAGATAAAAATTATATCCGCCATAGTTGTGGCTGTGACTGGAGAAATGGGGCTCCTGGGATTTATGACCAGCGTAGCTCCTGATCAAATAGCACTCATATGCTGCTTCTTAGAACGGTGCAGATCCTGATCAGACTGTGCGGATGCACAGGCTGATCTGGATCTACACTGATCGTAAAACCCATAAGCCCCATTTTTTCCAGTCACATCCTCAATTTAAGATCGCCCTGGGTGGAATCAGTGCCAGTTGCCGTCCGTCAAACAACGCCGTGGTGTTGATGAGTGGAGATCTGGCATTGGAACGAAACTATACGGGGCCGAAGTAAACAGTGTCGAACTACACTGGGGCGAACTGTATCCAATTGACTATCTGCAGAATGGTGCATGTATGTACATGTATATGCAGTAACCTATACCGAGCAAATAGCATTACACATAGACTTATACATATTATTGTATAGTCACACCCTTCGCGGAGGTTATGGGAAATTACCATAGACTTATACATATAAATTATTACTTCCTTGGTCTAGCCATCACGGAGGTTATGGGAAATTACCATAGACTTGTAAATATCATATTACCTCCTTAGTCTAGCCAAAACGGAGGTTATGGGAAATTACCATAGACTTATAAATATCATATTACCTCCTTCGTCTAGCCATCGCAGAGGTTATGGGAAATTACCATAGACTTATAAATATCATATTACCTCCTTAGTCATCACGGATGTTATGGGAAATTACCATAGCCTTATACATATCATATTACCTCATTAGTCTAGTCATCACGGAGGTTATGGGAAATTACCAAATATGTATAAATATCATATTACCTCCTTAGTCTAGCCATCACGGAGGTTATGGGAAATTACCATTGACTTATAAATGTCATATTACCTCCTTAGTCTAGCCATCACGGAGGTTATGGGACATTACAATAGACTTATAAAAATCATATTACCTCCTAGTTTAGCCATCACGGAGGCTATGGGAAATTACCATACTTATATATATATATCATATTACCTCCCTAGTGTAGCCAATACGGAGGTTATGGAAAATTACAATATACAATGTACTTATATATCATATTACCTCCTTGGTGTAGCCATCACGGAGGTTATGGGAAATTACCATAGACTTATAAATATCATATTACCTCCTTAGTCTAGCCATCACGGAGGTTATGGGAAATTACCATAGACTTATAGATATCATATTACCTCCCTAGTGTAGCCATCACGGAGGTTATGGGAAATTACCATGGACTTATAAGTATACTTAAGGCCGAAATAAACTGTACATTATGTAAATGGTTCGATATTTCGTGAACAAGTATGTTTAAAATCCTGATGTAAAATATTTTTTCTATACTAAATCTAATCTGCAACTACTACACCAAAACAGTAGATGCATGTGTTTAAATAGATTGTGTAAACAATGAAAAGACAACAACACCCTTCATTTCAAAAGCTGCAGTAAAGAGAACACAATTTCCAGTCAATGTCCTATGCTTTGAAAGCATACACATGGTGCAATGAGTTCATTTGACCATTGTATGTTATTTGCAGCATACAACCCGGTGTGATACATGCTTTGACAGCACTTCAGAATCATTTCCGTTGGAAATGATTCTGAAGTGCTGTCAAACCATGTTTGGTTTTTGTATGATCTTGTTAATATCGGATTCTTCTCCAAAGGTTACAAGTTTCTGATAAATACAGTCTTGCATTTTTGAAAATATATGTCGCCGTAGAACTATGTAAAAGTGTTGCAATTTAATACTTCAGATATTTTCCTGCTCCCACACTACATGTATTTATGTCAGAGTTAAAAAATAAGTGCACAATGCATTATGTGTTCAACGTGTTTAGATGTAGATACCATCCGTCATATTTTGCTGATAACTTTATTTACAGTAACTTAATACATGAGGCTGGAAATTCGAATTGCTTGCATCGAAATTACTAGTACCAGTTTCCTAATCTCACATTGTAAACATGACATCAAAAGACATTGGCCTAACCTAATTGTGGGTGTGACTGGAGAAATGGGGCATATGGGTTTTGCAACCAGCGTAGATCCAAATCAGCATGTGCATCCGCACATTCTGATCAGGATCTGCACTGTTCGCCAGTCCATCAATTAATCACCCGTCATGCTTCTAACAAGCAATATAGATCGTTATCAGGCTACAGAAGTGTGTTATTTTATTTGATTACACTCTTGCAAGTTATTTGCATGGATTTCGCTGTGAGAGAAAACCCGTAATCAACTCCTTACAAATAATACACCGTGAAGAGAAAATGGTTTAGTTTCAGCCACCCGGCTTTAAATGAGCTGTTGATAGGCCGTTAAACACCAAGCAATCAAATCAAATCAAATAGTTTCAGCTACCCCTCCTGTGTGTTGCGTGGGCGTGCCAGTCGTGTACCGTGGCGGCTGATGATGTTCGTGTGGCCGTGCGATCTAAGGACGAGGTAGGCGACTCCCAATATAGCTGAGGTCAGTAACTCTGCAAAACTCCCGTACCGTCCGTATGACAGAGTTACTACGCGCAGCTACCCCAAATATCAGTGTATGCCCGGGCTCGGAAGGTCCTCGAGCCAATTCCTACCCTTAAATATAAGATAAAAAATGTATGCAGCAAGCTAGTATGTCTTCCATGTCCGTGGGTGGTGGGTTTAGACTGTGAAAAAGACGGGACAGCCCATATCCGAACGCGGAACCTAGATTTATCCCGTCAACACAGTGCGTATGTGCCGTGAAACACGGTGCCGTGAAACATTTTTGATATCCAGTCAATACAATTTTTGCATTTTACAGCCATTTGTAGGTGTTGACGGGATAAATAGAATAGTAGGTGAGTGTCGTGAATGGGAAAAAATATCTGGCGCGGCACAGAAACGGGATGTGCTCGGCAGAGCCTCGCCCATCCCGTTTCCTGAGCCTTGCCAGATATTTTTTCACATTCACGGCACTAACCTACTATTCTCTATAAATCCGCCGTTGAACATTTACAAATAGCCTAGTATCATATGGACTGTACAGGACCGCTGGTCCCATCCCATTGCAAGTCGATGGACATTTAATTCCGTGACGCGGGTATGAACTTTGTTTTCTTTTGTGTAAATCCCAGTGAGCTTCCCACCCATCTCCATCACACGGCGGGAAAGACATTTATATGTGTATCACCGTGGCTTACTTTTGGATTTCATTCAAGATTGTCTATTGAAACCATATTTTAAACAGTTATTGCGTCTCTGTTCTGCATATATCGATGGTCTAGTTAAATCAGGTCGTAAGTGCTGTGCTTTAGCACAGCAGTTACAACCGTATGTTACTAGACCATCGATATGTAAAATCCAACACTACATGGTCGTGCATGTTTGCTTTCTGGTCATTACAATGAAATACATGCTATTATAAGTAATGCAATTATTAATTATGGCTTTAAGTACATGTATTACAGTATGTTATAATAGTATTAACTACGGTACGATAAAATGCATTTTCCACGTACTGTCACATACAGAAGTAACGGACCAAGGTTCATAAATACATTAACTATACATAGAAGCACCAATAAGTCGAAACAAAATAAGCTTAAAACTTTGTATACTCCCTCTTATAAAACATGCGTTATAAGACAGAGTAAAACAATGTAAGCTTATTTTGTTCTCATTTATTGGTGCTTTTAATGTATGTATAGACCTTGGTCCGTTACTTCAACATGTGATAGAATGTTCCCAAACGAAACACACACACATGAAACGATAGTATTGTACAACGATACTCACATAAACGAATATCGTTTTACCATGTTTACTTTTTACTACGCGAAAACGATATTTTCATATTTTGAAGTACATAATTTATATAATAGTATAATTCCAGCAAAAAGATATTTACACAATTCCCTAACATTTGATTGGTCCGTAGCAAATCTCTGTCCACAATTTATATCCCAATAAATTCCCACGCCGAACTACTTTCTACAGGTGCGCTGTCAGTGCAGTCAAAGAAATGGCTGCCGTCTGTCAAAATAAACACATTTTCTTGATGAATTTATTTAAAATGCTGGAATTATAAGGAATGAATGGCCTCTTTGTGGAATCTATCGGGGATATAAACTTGGAAAAGCCTTCCGGCCTTCGTCCAGTATTCCCGCGACTTTTCCAAGTTTATACCCCGATAAATTTCACAAAAAGGTCATTCATTCCTATAATGTTCTTGCCGAAGTTGTGGTTACATGCATGATTACTTGTTACATACATGGGCCACGTCGCTTAAAGATTCTGAATAAACTATCTCTCTATAATATTAAATACCCGGCTTCCAACTAACTAAACGCCTGCCGATTCTTTTATTCGCTATTTTAATTAGAAAATTATATTTAGAAAATTAGAAAACATCGTTTCCTAATTATTAAAACGTAAAAGATGTCATAGCGATGTGTAAACGATAGACAATCGCTGGTTTCTGGAACCAGGAACAAATCAGGAATGTACGGTTTAATGAGCATTGAATTACGCTGGAACCACAAGCACATACATCTCTACTGAGTTCGCATAAGCCTGAATTACATCAGACCACCTCTGACTCAGACACTGTGGGAGCTCTACGGACTGTTCAAGTGAGCGGGTAACTAACATTGGCTTTACCAATATCAACGTTAAGTGAAACACATAAATAATAACCAAATGCAACGAAAACCCCACAACAACTATTCCCCAATTACCTACCGAGAAAATAACAGTCCCAGGAGGAGAAACAAGTCACAACGAAGTAGAGTACACGGCGACATGACAGCAAGGGTCTGCTTTGAATGGTTAGTGAAACGAAGAATCCACTGGGACGGTTTTAAACAGTTTATTATAGGAATGAATGGCCTTTTTGTGGAATTTATCGGGATATAAACTTGGAAAAGTCGCGGGAATACTGAACGAAGGCCGGAAGGCCTCGTCCAGTATTCCCGCGACTTTTCCAAGTTTATATCCCCGATAAATTCCACAAAAAGGCCATTCATTCCTTATAATTCCAGCATTTTAAATAAATTCATCAAGAAAATGTGTTTATTTTCCGTTTTCTTAAGAATTATTTTAACTGCGCCTGACGGTTACGGAAAGTAGTTCAGCATGGGAGTTTACTGGGATATACATTTTGGACAGAGACTTGCTACGGGCCAATCAAATGTTAGGGAATTGTACAAATATTTTTGGTGCTGGAATTATGAACTTATATGTTTCTACCTTGCATTTCAGGAAGGTATACACCATAATCTCCCAAAGCCAAAGAACGCACTTGAAAAATTACCCGCCCTTGGCAAAGATTTTGCCGTACGGACGATCCATGGTCTCAGGTCTTCAGCTCATGACAACTACATAAAGTCTATAGAGGTGGGTCAAATATTAATATAAAGACATACTGAATATGGGTTACCGTAATGATTTAATAGTTGGTGTTGTCAGTTGTATAAACATTATATAAACATTCCCTTTTAGTTCACGATATTCCAATTTTGGCAGACAACACATTATGAATGTAGATGTACACCAGAGCTTTATTGCATATTTCTCACACTTGCAATTGGTTTAAACATCATTATAGTAATTTCAAATAGATAAATACATGTATGTACATGTATACGTAAAAATACATAGGCAGAAACTAAGAATTAGAAAACAAGCTCAATGAGTTTGTGTGAATTATTTTCATTGAGTAAGACATCATCATAAATAGTAATGTAGGAGGAATACAAATTATGTTCATATGCAAGTTTTGTTAATAACTGACGAAAAGAAGATGATGATATGATGCCAATCATGATTCTCGAGCTGCTTGCATACTTGTGAAGATTTAATTGGGATACTCGATAATCTACTGTCTGTTCCACGTTTTGCAGCCGACGTTTGGCTATTAAACATATTGAATCTAAAAAATATTTAAATGTAAGTACTTTTTATCAATAACAAAAAGTCACCCTCTCCAAAAAGATTTATTTGATAACGTTCCATCAAATATTGATTTTATTGCGAGAAAACGATTTTCCTATTGGAATTTAACATGGGGAGTCAATTTTCCAAATCTTTCGTTTTTTGACCCTGAAGGATAAAAAAAACACGAAAGAATTTGGAAATTGACTCCGAAGCCTGGCGAGATAGCTTGAAAATGATGTAACAAAAGTTAAGTTTTGAAAATCGGTCCACAAATAAAAAAAATATTTAAAAAAAAAAATCTATTTTTAGTCCCCATATTTTTTTCGCAATAAAATCAATATTTTTGGGGAGGGTGGCGTTTTTTTTATTGATGCAAAAGTACTTTTAAATATGTTTTAAAATTTAATGTGTTTAATGACCAAATGTTCGTCAGCAGCAAAACGTGGAACAGACAGTAGTCATCTTTAGGGACTACAGTAAAACATCTCTATACCGGACACACATGTAGTCGTTGTACCCTTAATTTTACTGATGTCATATACATGATACATCTATCTCTAATAATAATGCATGTTCAAGTTCGCACAGCACACCCGCGTGCTTTGGCGACGTCATATGTCTAATTTACAGTGGAAACATTTCGAAACCGGACACCCTGGGGACCTCCCAGGGTGTCCGGTTTAGAGAGGTTTCATTGTACTATTGACTTACAAACAGACCAATCTCTGAGACGTATCGTATACCGCAATGGTAAACTTTTGAAACATTCTGAATAGAAGGCTGTTTTCATTATCGTTAAAGAAATCGTTAACGTAAATTAGAATGAAGTTATTAAGAATATGTTATCAAGGAAGCGATGATAACTATCGGTGTCTTTGATTGGTATAAAGGGGACATGAGTGAATGTAGTTGATTGCGTCATCGATTGAACCTGAATACGCATGTTGCACTATTGCACATCGCAACAATTTGAAGCACTAAATGAAAAAGTTCAACATACATGTATTCTAGATTGCTTTGTTTTCCATTAATGATACTTTGATATGTATTTGTTCATTCAGCTGAATATGCCGCGGTTTTCCGAGATGCTGAGTGTTGAACACATATATGAAGTCAAACAAAAGAAGACGAGAGAATCACAGACGAGAGACAAGCAGAAAGAAATGAAAGAGCAGTACAAGAAGAGGTTCAGGAATCATCATCAGAACAACAATACAACGGTGGGTAACTCAATTATATTAGTACATACACTAGTTTATTGCATCGAGGCAATTGCATCGAGGCAACTGCATAGTACAACTCTGTATTATTGACTTTTGTGTTAGCGTCCCTTGAGGCATGATGGTGAGGTAGGCGGGAGGTTTGCGGCTCAACTTTAGCCAGGTTCAACCGTAATTGTTTCGGTGGTTTATGGTCGATTGTGTTTACTGACCGTTCCAATGCCATGCCCTCGTTGTCATGGTTCCTTGTAATTTACGGTGGAACCTCTCTAAACCAGACAGCAAGAAAACACCTTTGATCTTATCGTTGATGAGTTTCTTGGTCATTTATCTCAGGTGATAATGTCTGTTCGTGATCGCATAGCGCGCAACTATGACCCAGAACGATGAAATGCCTGATTTACAGTCAAACATCTCTAAGCCGGACACCCTGGGGACCACCCAGTGTCCGGTTTAGAGAGGTTCCACTGTACATCGCTGTGCGTTTCTCTAGGACCACGAAAACAGTCAAACCGGATAGACGCAATTAAATATTTAATTTCTAAAGATAAACAAATTATTGGAAACATGCATTTTGTTTTAGTTTTCGTACTTAAACATACATATTGCATTGCATGTATACGTCTGTTTGTCATCAGATATCCACTAAAGCGTCACACCCTATTGTCCGGCCAAGTCAGACCAAACACCATCGGGACAAACGGATGGTCGGACAACAGAGCGTCAGCTGGCCTTTAGGAATCATCCCGTACCATTTTGAAATTGGCTATCGTACGTACAGCGTATGTTAGATTGAATTAGACTGACAATAAATAGTTGTTATACCCCCTATGCGAAGCAAAGGGGGCATTTGCTTTCCTCTTGGTGTTCCGCCCGTCCGTCTGTCCATCCGTGGACATTTGCGTCGAAAATATGCCGTAACTACAATATTACTGTATTGATTACTTTAATATTCGCAAATTTGATGGACATGTGGACATATGCAAAACACTCACGCAAGCATTAACACGATCTTGACCTTTCTGACTTTCAAAATTGTGCTGAAGCACATTTTAGAGTCAAGTATGAAATGGGCATATCCATGTTTTACAAACAGAATGTATATTTTCAATTTGGTCTAACATTCGGCAGCAGAAGGGGGTCAGTGGATGAAAGTGGCTAATTCTATGACAGACTTAGTCCCGTTATTCTATTGACCGTTTCAATGCAGCAATATGCATACCAACTTACATAATTCTGCACAGTAACGAGTTGATATCGTTTTCGTACCGGTTATCGCTCGTCCTCCTTGTCATTATTCAGCCAGTACAACCGCATTTGTTTGATGCCTTCTTAATGAATATGGCCGGTACAATCGAATGGGTCAGTAGAAAAGGGGGCGTAATTCCCATACTACATTATGCACTTGATCCCCTTCCGTCGTTACCGGCTAGCCCATTCAACTCTATAGTTCAGCGACTAATAATTCCACCACAAAAATATTTACACAATTCCCTAACATTTGATTGGCTCGTAGCAAATCTGTCCAAAATTTATATCCCAGTAAACTCCCACGCCGAACTACGTTCCGTAACCGTGAGGCGCAGTTAAAATAATTCTTAAGAAAACGGAAAATAAACACATTTTCTTGATGAATTTATTTCAAATGCTGGAATTATAAGGAATGAATGGCATTTTTGTTGAATTTATCGGGGATATAAACTTGGAAAAGTCGCGGGAATACTGGACGAGGCCTTCCGGCCTTCGTCCAGTATTCCCGCGACTTTTCCAAGTTTATACCCCGATAAATTCCACAAAAAGGCCATTCATTCCTATATTATACAATTATTGTCTTTTGAGGAGGTCTACACGATATTTATGGACCTGAGGAAAGTCATATGACGTTTCGCAGGTCCGTAAATCTCGTGTACACCGACTCAATATAGGAATGAATGGCCTTTTTGTGGAATTTATCGGGGTATAAACTTGGAAAATTCGCGGGAATACTGGACGAAGGCCGGAAGGCCTCGTCCAGTATTCCCGCGATTTTTCCAAGTTTATATCCCCGATAAATTCCACAAAGTATTCCCGCGACTTTTCCAAGTTTATATCCCCGATAAATTCCACAAAAAGGCCATTCATTCCTTATAATTCCAGCATTTGAAATAAATTCATCAAGAAAATGTGTTTATTTTCCGTTTTCTTAAGAATTATTTTATATGCACCTGACGGTTACGGAAAGTAGTTCGGCATGGAGTTTACTGGGACATAAATTTTGGACGGAGACTTGCAACGGACCAGTCAAATGTTAGGGAATTGTGTAAATATTTTTGTGCTGGAATTATAAGCGATAATTATTTTATTACATGACCCATATTACCGAACGTATATGATACAACAACGCACTATATGTTTCAGGCTTTCGTTGTGTGATCAGTAACACGCGCATGCTGCTGTACCTGAATATCAGTCTTGGACTCGTCTCGTTGCGTAGGATGAGTCCGGCAGTGTTATTCGAAATGTGATCCAGGTGAATATCATTCTGGGACTCGTCTCGCGCAACGAGAAGAGTTCGAGACGGATATCCATGTGAATATCATATATGTTCACAATCATGTGACCCGACATTGGAAATATCATTGGTTGAAATTCATATAATAAATGGTATTATATTTACAGCGGATGATAAACGAGAACAAGCCGAGTTTCTGCTGTTGTTTTTCTCGCAATTCACGCCCGTCCTCTTTGTCCCGTACGAGGGACCACAAACCAACGACGATTACGGTCTGGGACACTACGGTCGGGTCAAGTTCATCATTGATAGTTCGTGAGTGTTTAAAATAGATGATTTTATATGGGTGATGATCCAATATGGTGGTACTTATTAAATGACTTCATTGATTTCAGGTACCATTCATCAATGTACATGTATGATGGTGTGTTCAATGTAATAAATAGAACACGTGTGTTGATTTAATATAATAATTAATAAACTCGTTGATTAAGTTCGTAACAAACTCGGCATATCGTTGTATCCTGCGATGACTAGATACGCACATACCGGGTTACAACGAACTTAAAATGGACGTTGTTTCATTAGCCGAACGACGTCGAATATTACCGATTGACGTCACGTAAACAAATGCGCGTTGTTTTCAACGAAAACCACATCATATGTATTCATTCAGTAGCATAAAACGTTAACAGATAAATATAATGCCCAGCTAGTGTATTTTGATATCAAGTATATCAGGCTCGGCTCGGAAACGGTAGGAATTTCTCGGCGAGCAACGGAATTCCTACGCGTTTCCTAGCCTTGACTAATCCATTTGCAAACGACACTAACATGTTATTTTCTATATGCAGGTGTTATTCAAACCTTGGGTACAAGCCTCTGTATCCAGATATGGAAAGGATCATAAGCTGTGTAGCATGTGGGGTAAGTAGTTCATTTATATGTATAGTACATGAAATCGTACTTCGTACATGTAGGTAGTCTTTTTTCATTCCATGCGGAATGCCCGTATAAGTTTCGCATCATATATGTTATTACCACTCAGTTGAACCGTCTCGACGAGACGGTTCAACTGAGTGGTAACAATTAACGTATACTTTTGATGAGAAAATAAAAATATTTGTTTTCTACAAGGAAATAGTTTATCTGTGGCACGAATGAGTTTGGCGTTCAGCGACAGATTTGGAGTTCGGCAAGGTTGCATATTAAGCACACGCCAGCTAATGAGGATACACCTACATTGCCTGTAATTGAACATAGTACAAAACTATTATAATTTGATCAAATAATGAGGCGGTCAATAATGCCTAAGTATACGAGACGAGACGGTTCAACTGAGATGTAACACCATACACTTTGGATGAGAAATAAGAAAAAAAAACAGGTTTTTTTCACGTAATAATTGTTTATCATCAGCATGATGAAATGAAGTACTATAGTGTCACCTCTATTTAAAGGGCAAGCCGGCTTTTACTTACGAGAGACAACACTCTAATATATCTGAACAGCAGTACGTCACACTTGCTAAGCTCTCTACTTTCTAAGTTTGTACCATGTAACATATGTACCATATTAACATCAGATCATTTGCCCTTTTTGACAAAGATGAGCATAAAACATACATTTTCGACGGACACTGCACCCAGTGAACCAGTAATTGCATGGAACAAGGTAACATAAGAACACATATTTAACTACAGGTATACATTGGACGCTATGTTACAATCCATTCCCACAGACAGCTCAATATCAATAGACGCGCTGTCGGACTCTATTACAAATACAATTCACTATGCAGCAATCACTACCCTACCGAAATGCACATTTAATAAGTTTGCTAAGCCGTATTGGACCCCTGAAGTAAAGAAAGCACATTCCACAGCAAGGCAATTGCGAACGGTGTGGATTGGTCAAGGTCGACCACGTGGTCGCGATAACAAATATTTTAAAGATTACAAAGACGCGAAGGCCAAGTTCCGAATAATTCAGAAAATGGAGTTAGAAAAGTACATGGATAAAGTTTATAGCGATTTGGACGAAGCCGCCGGTTTAGATTATAGATTATTATGGAAACTGTTACGAAATCATATAAACACAAACGTATTACCATGCACAGAAATCGTCTTCAATAAGAAACAATACTCGACCCCGGAAAATGTAGCATTTGGATTTAGTGCATTCTTCAAAAGCATATTCAATGATAGCGGGCATTCACCGTCGGAAGACAAGGAATTCACCGAGCATATCAATACCATGATCAGTACGTATCTACAAACTAACAAACCAAAGTACAGTGAAGTTTTTTCTGAACCAGTCACAACATTTGAATTACAAGGTTTAATACGACATCTGAAACGAAGAAAAGCTCCGGGCTGGGATAACACGCAGAATGAACATATTATATATGGAAGTGAAAAACTGGTTACAATTATTTCGTTAATGTTTAATAGAATATTGAACTTCGAAACGGTACCATGTGCTTGGCAAAAAAAAATATTGTTATTCCCCTATACAAAGGAGGCGGGAAAAGTAAAACCGACCCAGGAAACTACAGACCTATCTCACTAATTCCGTGTTTGTGTAAACTGTTTGAAAAAGTCGTTGTTAACAGAATATGGACATATTTAGATGAACATTCCATTACATTTCCATGTAGTCAACAACAAGGTTTTCAAAAAGACCTCAGTTGTATATCTGCTGCTTTTAACATGCAGGAGACCATTTATTACAATTTGGACTGAGGTAGTAATATTTACGCAGCGTTCTTAGACATTCAAAAGGCTTTCGACACTGTATGGCACAATGGCCTTTTGTATAAATTGTATGAACTGGGTATAAAGGGAAAACTATGGCGACTCAATAACAACTACTACTCGAGCTTGATATGCGTAGTACAAGTTAACGGCGTTACATCTAGACTCATACCAGTAACTCGTAGTGTCAGACAGGGGGGTGTAATATCTACATTTTTCTACCTCGTTGTTATCAACGACATACTGGTCCAGTTAGAAAACGCTGGTCTATGTGCAACAGTGTGTTCGGTTAGGGCCGGTAACCCAACACTGGCCGACGATATAACTTGTTTATCTACAAGTCTAGATTCTCTGCAAAAACAATTATATATCGTAAATGCATATGCTTCCAATTGGAGGTTTGGTATAAACTCAGTTAAATCATGTCACTGAGGACACCATATGCCACTATATTGCTGAATGCGCAATCACAATGCCTATAAGAGACGACTTCATGGACAGTATCCACCGTACCTTCTCAGCAGACGTATACAATGAACTTGAACACTATGTTGGTGAACAATTCTTACAATGTGTTATGGGAGCCGGCGTGAATAGCATAACCGATACAAAATATGTATACACTTTTCTAGGGGCAGCTTTCAAGTGTGCAAAAAGCTGCTACGAACTTTACTCTCAGTACAGCATTCGAGCATAAGTTGGATATGTTACGGACTGTGAATTGTGAACATTATTGTGTACACGAGGCTCAGGTGAATACACTGTACGACTTTACGACTTGGGCAATGAATCCTTGACTCACACAACTTCAATATATACACCATGAGTTGTACATCATTGCCATTATCAACTGTTGTAGTAAATGCCTGTATATAATCCACATATATATGTATTCGTGTATTTTCACATTTCATACATGTACAACATTTCAAATCTCTGACAAGAGGAAATAAAGATATTGAAATTGATCACAGTGTGTCGTTATTTTACCTTATAGTTTAGTTTCTTTCACTTTGCTACCTATACACTAACAAGTATGGACGCACAGCGGCACTTGATCTTCTAACGAAGGTGGTGCAGTATTTGTAGGAAGAAATAACAATTGCTTATATTTCAGACAGTAGTTTACACATAAGTATGTGTCGGTGAATTACACCACTTGGTTGTGTAGAGCAGCAGTAATTTACACCACTCTCTTGTTTTTCCAGATAGGAGAAATGACGTCTGTAACGTCGCAATGTTTCCTTCATTCCACCAGTCAAATCACCCGGTGAGCCCTCGTGATTGAGTCCTACCGCTGGACAAACTCAATTCGCTCGATTCGGTATGCTGACTCGTTTTTTTTTCGCGTAAGGACACAATCACTCGTGCATTATTCACGATTTTTACCTCACATGGTTAAATAATCTTATTTGGTTGTATGCTTAATATACGGAAGCCAATTAGGGCCACTTCACTTTTGTTTTTATCTTTTCTTGAATTTTCGAGATGTTTTCTTGAATTTTCAAGACACTTGAATTTTCGAGATGTTTTCTTGAATTTTCAAGATGTTTTCTTGAATTTTCAAGTTCTTGAAAATTCAAGAAAAGAACTTGAAAATTCAATATTTCTCTTGAATTTTCAAGTTGTTTTCTTGAATTTTCAAGATATTTTCTTGAAAATTCAAGAAAAGATCTTGAAAATGCAAGAAAACATCTTTAAGAAATGGAAATTAAAAAAAGCGAAATGGCCCTAATGGGCTTCCGTATTAATGAGTCGCTCTGTATTGCAGCATATATGTATACATGAGATGTTTCACACTGTGGGATTCTATCATGAGCACCAGAACCCGTTCCGAGGAGACCGCGAGAGAATCAACTTGGACGAAATCGACCCAAATCAGATCAGCATACGTACGTATCGGTGGATAAGCTGGAGGTTAACATCCTTTGTAATTGCATTTTTAGTTGTTATATTTCTAAATGCACGTATTACGATTCTATATGTATCCCCTCACCGATAGGCAAGAGGGGTACATGCGTGCGTGCATACGTACGTTAGCAACACCTTTCATTTTTCAATAACTTATGAACCGCTTCACCTAATTTAATTATATTTGGCCATAATGTGTGTCTACGGATGGTGCTTTGTTGTTTCTAAGGAGAATGCGTTAAATTGTTATGCTTTTATTGTTGCATTATTTCATTATCAAGGCTGTCAGCGAGGATTATGGTATTAGCTTTATAATAACGATGCCCTCATTACATTTACACATGCATGTGTATGTTACAACATGCTTTGACAGCACTTCAGAATCATCCGTTGGAAATGATTCTGAAGTGCTGTAATACCATGACCGATCTTTGTATTGACCTTGGCCTAGTAACATACAGGGTCTGGCTGACAATTGGTCTTATTTTGTATTGACTCGCTACGTACAGCCCGGTAACAACGGATTTAATCTAATTTCGCTGGCGTTTGATTGGTCAAACGACGTCACATGACCTTTGCGAATGGCAATCGTGTAAACAAGCGACGTAAACTAGTCCGAATTCTTCTTAACAAACGTACGCTATATTTGCTCATTTTATAGCATAAAACGTTACGTAATAAATAAAATCCCATGTTGCTGTCTTTAGAAGTTTTTCTATTTCACACTCGGCTCTGAAACGGTAGGAATTCCTCACCGAGGAATTCCTACGCGTTTCCTAGCCTTGCCTGATAAACCTGATATCAACAAACACTAGCCCCATATTCTCTGTGTAAGAAATAACTAGTTACAGAGCATCGGTTCGGAAATGGTAGGAAATCATCGAGCTTCGCCGAGCAAGTCGTTTCCTACCCGAATCAGATACACTTGATAAACAAACAGTAGAAAATGTACGTTTTATTCCAGCCACAAACTATGACGTGAATGATCAACAGCAGACATTTGGATATATCGACATGGACTCCATTATGCATTATCCTGATAGAGTAAGCCTATTTGTATACTACAAACATGGTTCAACAACATTTATTGCAATATAAATTGTACAGAATGAGAAAACATGCAATAATGAGTACGTACATTCATCTACTGAGAGCAAGGTACGCAATAAGTGTGTACGATGTTGTTCTTACGTACGAACTAACATGTGTGATGATTTAATAAGATACTAAGTTAACTCGTTGACTGCTTTCATACAAAAACAGGCTATGAAATAAGTAAACTCGTTTAATAAAATTTAATATCATACTAAATCATGATTCGTGTAACAGACTCTGTGTATGTATCACATTTTATCCAGTCAACACAGTGCTTATGCTTATGCTTTTTTGACATGACATGTATGTTTTCTGTGACATGTATGGAACGCCAAATCTACATAAACGCACATAATTAATGCTAGCTTCGGTCTAAATCATTATTAATGCTAGCTCCATTATTTAGCGCTAGCAATAATTATTTGAGTTTATGTAGATTTGGCGTCTCATAGACACGACACTGTGTGTCATTCCTAGGGATTTGCCAAGATTCATGTGACATACTCTGTGTAGTCGTCACATTCATTACTATAACGTGACCTTGTGTCTCATTCCCAGGGATTTACCAAGAATGGACGCACCGTGATCTACAAATTCGACGAAGACTATTTGGCCGCCGATATATACAGCATGGATTTATCCTCCCAATTCTACATAAGCCAAGAAACCAACTATTTATATGAAAAGATTGTGAGCTCAGGTAAGTCAAAACACAATCGGCATTTACATAATGTACATACTAAATATTTTGCTACATGAGAAGATTATGTGTCGTTAACCATTATTTACTACAGCTGCAATAGGCGATACTATATATTATATATTACGTTCATGTACGTTTAAGTTTGTATATTATTTCCTGTTCAGACCGATCCTGTGCCGGATCTACCCTGGTGTGTCACAACAATGGGTTCTTGGAGTACCAGTCACGGTATGGCGAATGTAGGTGTCGCTGTGTGTTCGGCATTGACCCGGAAACGAACTGCGCCACAGTACATGTATCAGGTAAATAATTATAAGTCAACGCGCCCATATGACAACTCGCCCAAAGACAACCAGTCACATTGCATAAGTCAACTCCCCACATAAAAACAAGTCGCCCCTGAAAAACATGTCAAATCGCCACATATGATAATAATATTTGTCATACCGCAGATAAGTTTATATATAAATTATATGACCTGCCAAGGCCGTCGGACATACATGAATTGCGATTCCCTTCCGTCGCCTCGCGTCCATTGAAGACACATTTTGCAAGCGTCTACCGATTGCGAATTGTATTCCTCACTAAACACAATAAAACCCCGAATTGATCAATAAAAGTAACAAATTGTACATTCAAAACCAGTCTTTATTGTTTATTTTTCCATAAATATTCTTCGCCTCATCAAAATATGAGCGAAAAATGCCACAAACTGTCCCGTAAGTGTTTTCAAATCTCAACACACTATGCTTCGTGACACGGCTATATTTAGGTCATAAACTATGGGTTCCACGCACGAAACGCGGCGAAGCAATGACAGCGAATATTTGGGAACCAGTCTTCTAGAGGCGCCAAAGGGAGAGCAGATCGATAGAGCAGTGGAATATAAATTAAATTACACGATATAAAAAAACAGTCATAAAGTCGTTTTCGATGGATTTCTTACTCCATATTTAGTTTGAAATTGAAGTTTAATAAAAAAACAAAATGTTCATTTACGCCTTTATATTAAGACTGACGGTAGAAAATCGAATCTCGGATTATTTTTCTTCCTGAAAAAAACGCAAAGATCAAAAGAAGAGATATGTTTATACGGCCAAATAACGGATCTGTGGTATGACAAATACATTATTGTGATTCTACACAGGCTATATAGTGTAATATTGCCCGTCTGGAGGTATGTTCACCCGAGGCTATTGCCCGTCTGAAGGTATGTTCACCAGAGGCTATCGCCTCGGGTGAACATACCTCCAGACGGGCAATATTACACCATATAGCCTGTGTAGAATCACAATAACTTATATTGTCATACCGCAGATAAGTTTCTCGACTTTTGATTGGCTAGCTTGCCTGGTCATATATATTATATAACCTGCCAAGGCTGTTTATTTTTCCATAAATATTCTTCGCTCATCAAAATATGAGCGAAAAATTAGCCAAAATAACGAAAATTGCATTTCAAATCTCAACATTCTCGCCTTCGTGACACGGCTATATTTAGGTCACAAACTATGGGTTCCACACACGAAACCGCGGCGTAGCAATGACAGCGAATGTTTGGGAACCAGTCGCACTATTCTAGAGGTGCCAAAGGGAGAGCAGATCGATAGAGCAGTGGAATATAAATTAAATTACACGATATAAAAAAAACTATCATAAAGTCGTTTTCGATGGATTTCTTACTCCATATTTAGTTTGTTTCGGGTGAACATACCTCCAAACGGGCAATATTACACCATATAGCCTGTGTAGAATGACAATAACTTATAATATTATACGCAGTGGGGCGAATTAGTCCTAATATGCTGGATGACATATCGTAGCTAAAAATATTATAATATAAGTTTCTAAGATGTATTTTGACCTGTGTATACCCTGATCATTACGTTTATGTGCAGGTGTTTACGTTATAAAGGCTAGAGAGAAAGAGGGAAAATACAGAGTGCCAAAACTGGACACCCTCTGAAGTAACCGGTGTGTGCGGTTTAGAGGTGCTTAAATGTAATTCAGGCGATAAAGTCTGATAACGTCGATGTCGATATATTCCGTATACATGTATATTAAACCCGGATCTAACTTCGGCTCGAAACGGATAGGAATTCCCCGACAGGCCTCGGAATTCCTACGCATTTCCTAGCCTCGCCTGATAAACTTTAATATCAAACTATGTATCGTGTCCAGATCCGTCTTCTGGTCCACTCACGTGGCCGGCGGGAGATTACGGGCTGTTGACCCCGAAGTCCGGTTGTCCAGGTGACCAGTCCAGCTACTTGACCGGCTCCACCCATGCGAATAGCGACTATGAATATTTGTCCGCAGACTGGGACGCATCGGGAATGGAACCGCCGTGGCCGGGCGTAAGCATCGGAATATATTTGAGAAACGCCATGCGGTTGTGTACCTTCGGACATCTGCGTAATTTGATGAAATACGTTCACAAAATTTACAATATCTTCCGTAAATGACGTCAAAGGTTGACACAATTTTCAGAGTACATGCGGATTTAGATTATGCATGTACTCTGGGAATTTTGTCTGCTTTTGACATTATTGATAAAAAATATTGTAAATTTTGTAAATGTATTTAATGAAATTACGCAGATGTCCGAAGGTACACACTCACATGGCGTGTCTCCTTTGTGGCCGAATGACTGGAGAAATGGGGTATATTGGATTATTTCACAGTGAAACTCATGATCAAATAACACACTCCTGATACCTGAGGACGATACATGTTGCTTGTTAGTATAGTATGACGGGCATTTCATTGATGTAAAGGGGAACCGTGCAGATCCTGATCAGACTGTGCGCATGCACAGGCTGATCTGGTTATACACTGGTTAAACGACCTATAAGTCCCATTTCTCCAATAACAGCCACATTCATTGCACGATTACCGATAAAGTGCACCTCAGTTGTTTCAATACATCACCGATAACATGCACCGTTGTTTCAATGCACCTAAGCATCAGAATATTAAATTCATTGGCCGAGTATCAATAAAATCCACCTCCTCATTTACTAAACGACGTATTTATCGACACCCGAAAAAATGCAGAGTTCTTTCAGCAATTTACTAGTTGGTTTGATCCACACCACGTGTCATGTGAGCCATTTTTTAATTACCCCGACTTCATCAGTCGCAAATTCTAATATTTTAGACGCATACTTTTTCCCGATGTTACATGTACAATGATCTGACAAACGTGTTATTGACTTTAGAAAACAAATCTCGAAGACTACAGCATATACTTATATTTTTTTAATTTGCCGCCGCGTGATTTACTACGCCGACTTTCGCGTCAGAGAGGGGATTAGCTTCGTGAAATGCCAAATGGTTCATGTAATTTCAATCGAGTATAAGTAACAAAGGTACTCGGTAACCATATAGACATTTAGTGATACTGTTTTGTAGCCCATTCCCGACTATCCATGCTATCCCGTATATTATAGTCGCTGGATTTGGAATTCTGTATGCGGGACCCAGCCGAGGCATCCACCACGAGTTGGGAACCAGGAATGTACTGCATATTCAAGGGAGAGTCGTGCCCGCCAGGTTGGTACTCTGATAATTTCGTCAATCTTCGACGTCAATTACGGATAATATAGTAAAATCTGTAAATATTGTTACAAATGATACCACATCGCATGGCTCATATTTACAGGGAATGGAATGGAATGGTGCTTAACGGCCCATCAACACAAAAGTGTATCATTTAGGGCCAAGCAATGTAGATGAAGAATAAAAATAATAGTAAAATAGTATGTCAGATGCGGTAGGCAGATGATTAGGGTAAAACTATTAATACGATGAGCAATAGAGATGAGTAAAATGTATACAATGATAAAATTATAGAAATGAGAAACATGTATACAATGATAAAATTAAATTTTCCGATACAAGTTAGTTTCATGGAGAAAGCGAAGCAAACCTTCAATGCTCTCCCCCTGGAATAGCTCCGCAAGTGAAGTAACATTGAAGTGTTTGCGTCGAATATCGGTAAAGTCGATACAGTCCAGTAGGATGTTTTCCACGCTGTGGCATGGAATACACCATGGACGCGGCTCACCCTTGAACATATACGATACGAATGTTTTAGTCGTGTATGTCCAATGCGCAATCGACAACTTCATCCCAGCGTACATATCTGTAGCCAGGAGTCCATTCGCCCAGAGTCGGTTTCACAGCATGAAGTTTATTATCTGTGGGCAGATCCCACTGGGTCTGCATTGTATCGGAGATGAATGAGTTGATGGATGATTTAAAATCATGATAGCAAACAGGAAAATAAGAAGTCGATAGCTGCCAAGGCGCCCTGTCATTGCCCTTGATACCAGTATGACTGGGGAGCCAACACAAAATAATGTCCTTGCCAGACGAAAGTAAAATATGGTGTAGCTCCATGATTTGGCGGATAAGTGGATGTTCAAGCTTCATGTTGTACAAAGCTTGTAGTGAAGATAATGAATCGGAAAATAAAATGAATTGCTTTCTCCAATATATTTTCGCAAAATCAAGAGCAAGTAAAATTGCCCTCAATTCCGCAGAAAATATCGAAGATTTGTCTGGGAGTCTGTATTGAAGATCTCCCTCGGGGACAGCGGCAGCAGCTGCTACCCGGTCCCCGACCTTTGAACCATCAGTAAAACGCGGAGTGTATGTATTGTATCTGTCTTTAACTTGAAGAAAAAGTGATTTAAAAATGGATGGATCAGTTGTTGCTTTCGTGTGCTGACTAAGATCGAAGATCACCTTGGGCTGCTCCAACTGCCACGGTGGAGTATCTGAAACAGCGTATTTGGCAAATGTGATCCAGATCCAAGCCAGCATCGTGCATCAAAGGATCCATTCTCTTGCCGAATGGTGGCTTGAAGCTTGGTTTCTTATCGAATACAGCATCTGTAGTTCGATGAAAGACAGTGTCATAAGCTGGATTAGATGGATTGGAATGTAGTGTATAGTGGCGTATTGCAAAGATAATTTGGTGCGTCTGTCGTGGAGAGAAGGCTCGTTTGCTTCGGCATATAAGCTCCGTGCGTTAGACGTACGGAATGCACCCAGGCAGAGTATTAAGCCTTCGTGATATATTTGATCTAGAGTCCGAAGATCGGATTTACTGGCAGATCCATATACAGTGCATCCGTAGTCTAGTTTTGAGCAAACATCTGCACCGAAGTCATGATTTGCTACCACTCGCATTAAGTCGAGTGCTTTCTGGCATTTAGCTTTCAAGTATCGTAAATGAAGTTTAAAAGCGAGTTTAGGATCAAAGATAAGACCAAGAAATTTCTGCTTCCGAACAACTCGAATGGGATGTGATCCCAGTTTAAGTTCGGGATCAGGGTGAAGACCGCGTCTTTTGCAAAAATGCATGCAGTTAGTTTTCGATTTCTAAAATTTAAAGCCGTTTTCTGTGGCCCACTTGTTAATTTTATTGAGGCTCAGTTGTAATTGGCGCTTAATAGTTTGCATGTTCTTTGATTTGTAACATATTAACAAATCATCGACATATAAAGAACAGTCAACCCCTGGTTGCAGGCATTTTACAATAGTATTCAGTTTAATGTTACAAAGGGTAACAGACAATATACTTCCCTGCGGTACACCCATTTCCTGTTCATGGGGATCGGAAAGGGTTGTACCGACTCGGTATTAGAAATAAAATCAGGGAGATGACCCTTCAGACCGAGGTCATGAAGGTCCTTCATAATCCCATAATTCCACGTCGTGTCATATGCCTTTTCTTGGTAAAACAATACGGCAACTATATGCTCATTGTTAACAAAACCGTCTCGAATGAATGCTTCGAGTCTAACCAGATTATCGACAGTGCTTCTATGGCGGCGAAATCCAGACTGATACTCGGATATCAGTCCGTTGGATTCCAGAAACCAGACAAGCCTGTCGTTAATAATTCGTTCCATGGTTTTACAGACGCGGCTAGTAAGTGCGATGGGACGGTAACTTGATGGGTCTGTTATTCTTGCCCGGTTTGGGAACAGGTATGATTGTAGCTTCCCGCCATGAAGGCGGAAAAACGCCTTGTTCCCAAATTGTGTTAAATATTTCAAGGAGGTTATCTAAAGTGTTCAGGTAAATGCCTAATCAGTTGGTAGTGGATATCATCAGGGCCAGCTGATGTATCATGTGCTTTCTCGAGGGAAGCTTTTAATTCCCTCATATAGAAGAGAAAGGAGCGTTGTAATGTTCTGAATAGTCTAAATTAAAATTAAGTTTAGTTTTCTCTTGCTGAGATTTCACCTTCAAGAACTCCTCAGAATAGTTATTACATGAGGAGTTCTTGGAGAAGGTATCTGCTAAAGTGTTTGCGATGTCATCTTTTGAAGAAACTTGGTGTCCTGCTTTGTTGAGGTGATTGATAGAAGTTGATTTACCTTTACCGTTTATCTTACGAATCATATCCCATGTTGTTTTCATTTTAGATCGCGAAATCAACTTGGAGACAAAATATCTCCAAGTCTTTCTCTTGCTAGCTTTAATTGTGCGTCGAGTTTTCGCTCAAAAAATTATATGAGCATTCAAATTATCTGGTTTTGCTTTTATTATTGATTTGATGAATAGACTGCTTACGAGCAGTCATTGCCTCTGCATTCTTCGTCAAACCATGGTTTGAGGTTTTTGAGGTTTTTGGTACTGTCTTTTCTGCAATATCATGTAAAAGGGAAAGGTAGTGTTCCAGTGGATCTTCCGCATCTCAAAAGCGATCAAAATCTAGTTCAATCATGCACATATTACGAAATGTGTCCCAATCGGCTTTATGTAATTTCCACCTCTGGACTCTGTCAGTGGATGGTGGTCCATTACTCTGTAAGAAGACAGGAAAGTGGTCACTCCCACATAGGTCGTCACCAACTGTCCACGTAAAGTCTGAATACAGAGAGGGATAACAGAGTTAAATCCAGAGAGGAATATGAACCGGTTCAATAAGTTCCCCCTTTTTGTTTGTGTCTTTACAACCCCAACGCAGGTTATGTCCAGTAAAATCGCCAATGAGAATGAAAGGCGAAGGGAGCTGAGAGACAAGAGTATCTAGTTCTGATTTTAACAAGACTGCAGATGGTGGAATGTAGATAGAACATAATGTAATAGTCTTGTGCATCGTAACACTAACGGCCACAGCCTGAAGAGTATTGTTAAGATTCACACGACTATGTGGGGTGCTCAAATTAATAAGGATTGAGACTCCACCAGATGCACGTTCAGCGTTATCTGAAAACTTACTGTATAGTGCATGCGATTTAAAAGAAAATGTATCGTCAACTTTCAGGAATGTTTCCTGAAGACAAACAGCAATGGGGTTGTGTTGAGTTAATACAATTGTTAATTCATCACGATTTGCTTTAATTCCTCGACAGTTCCATTGGATAACAGTATCCATGTTTTATGTAGGTGGAAGCGACGTTGTCGATAACTAGCGTGGCGTTATTGACAACGACGATCAACGTCGCGTATTTGATGACGTCAAACAAACTGTAACGAATAAACAATGACACACGTCACGTGGGGCTGGCTAATGTAATGTACATGGATATACACACAATACGTTGAGTGTGCGTTTCCATTATGAATGTAAGGACAGTGTAAATGTTTGCAATTGCATACGCGTATATTTACGTATCCTTGTAGAATTCAGCGAGGGCGCCTTGTATTTCAATGACGTTGACGACGCCGCATCGTCGTCTGGTCACGTGCCTTCCGGTGACTACAGCGGTGATCACGTGCGATTGGACACGTGCTGCAGGTACATGTTGATACTTCTTCATACTATACTAGCCTATATTTACGGATGGGCATTGGCTCGAAGAAACTTCCATACTCGGGTATTGGAGACCAGGAAATTGTCAGACTAATAGCCTGATGTAATAATGAGGCGGTTAATTTATTTAACGTACCTATTTCATTCTCCTATACTACTTAGCCTGTATGTCAGATCATGGTACCGACTGGGTATGAGGGCTTATGATTTGTGGAGCCGTAACAGTATTATACGTTGATGCTATTAGATAATTGGTCAGAGCAATGTATATCAAACAGGGAAGGATCCAAATGATATGGGCAAACCCACCGTCCACAGAGAAGGAGGTTCCCACTAAAGAGATATAATTGAAGGAGTCGGTGTATGAACGGGACTAAGTCCCTATTGACTTAGCCCCTTTCCCCCACGATCCCTTCAATTGTAAAATGGTGTGCGTCTGTGCAGGTTAAATATAGCGTTGATCTGATGGTTGTTCGTATTGTTTGGTTAAGAAATTCAGAATATGTTAGGTTAAGTTCTTCAGTGAATCCTCGAATTGTATGTATATAACGTATTGATATATCAATTGCAAACACATAGACTATATATACTGTAAGTGTAAATTGAAATGACTTATGTGGTATATATGAACAACGTTTTAAATACATAAAGCGAATGAGGAAATGATTCGTGACTGAATAATGATACAAGTATGAGCCGTGTAAAGCGCTTAGAAATATTCGGCAACCACCAGTAATATAAACGCATTTCCTAAAAAATAGTCAACACATTTCTTATTCATTGACACAAATGTGATACTTGAATTCCCTTACTGATATATGTTGGTGGTTCATTAGAGTAAGTTTTGCTTTATGTTACCTTTAACACGACATTCACTGGATTATCATCAGATATCATTAATTCTCTTGTTCATGAATACAATACACAACAGTATACACGACACATCAAGAAGTCAATACTAATAGTGTTGTGACTATTACTAGTCGTATTATTATACAAATTGCCTTCTTTTATAATGATTATGCGATTGTGTTGTAGTTGTTTATAGTTGTGTTCGGTATACACATGTGCAGTCTCTTTATATACTGACCAGCGACTCCTGTCCATTTACAGAAATGACGCGTACTTCACCGTACCAATACATCTGCCAAGAGACCAACCATTTATCTTGTTGCCGAGATACTTGGAATGCCAAGAGGTAGAAGGTGCGTAAATATATATGACATACACTGCATAGCTCAGGGGCCCGTTTCACTAACAAATCTCAGTTTGTTCAGAAGTTCTGACAATAGTTATGACCGACTGAAGTCATTGTTTATTTGGTTTCACAAAACAAACTTAAGACGGTCATAACAAGTCCGTCATAAATTACAACTTAGTTGTTGTTTACAGCTTTGGTATGTGCCGCGCGGGTTCGAATCCCGCTCGGGGCTCTTATTTGTATGATGATTTTACTTTCCCTTTATGTGTTTTGACATCTAAAATAACGGAATTTCAGGCCTAATGTTGAATATTATTAATTTTTAAAAATAATCTCATGTAGAATATAAATTATTTCTCCATATTCCGACGCCATTGAATGCATGTGTATGTAATTATTGCCAACTAGTGAACCGTATACTGCAATATAAACTGTCATATGGCATCAAACAGAAACAAAAGAAACATTTAACAATGTGTTTTTGTCCATTTGCAATAAAATAGTTCGACCATTTTGAAATTGTACATAGATTACTACATTAACTTTGGTGCCACATCAAGTTCCAGAGTTAGCAGAACACGTGTACTGTCGATTAATGGTATGCCCGGTCAGATATGGATGCATCTTATACAATTACGGAATGACACATTATATTTATTTGAACTGGGCACGGGTAATGTTCCATTTGTTGATTAGAATACATGCACTGTTTGAGTCAGTGGCACACATATAGGATTGCCCCTTGAACCAATAGAATCGTACCACCTATGACTATTAACGAGTAGTCCGATGTTATCGAAATTGTAATTGTGACCCACCACAAATACGTTTTATTGACTTGTTGACCAGTGTAGGAATGGATTAACGTACACATGCATTCAGCATAGAACGGCTCTAAAATTGTTGTTAACTTCGTCAGGACTGTCTCTCCATCTAGTCTGAAAACACGATAGCCCCTTATCAGAAACGAAACACAGGCTAATACGTCACTACACTGTCCGCCATACATGAGCGTGTAGTATGCCGTATGCGAGTCTTTCTGCCAGTCTGAACAGGATGGACAGAAAACGTAGACAAAATTTTGAAAATTCTGAATGAGAAATTCAGAGATATAAGGAAGTCCATTTTGCCAAGCTAAACAATAAGATAACAAAGGAAAACAAGAATCGCGGGTGGGGATACTATTGCGGACCGTGTTACCGCCGCAAATCAGAATGGCATTTCGCGAACGGAAGATGAAGTCAGATGTGGACAATGAAACGAAAAAGCGGACGGCGACGCAGAGACGTGAGTTGAAGAAGACTGGAAGAGTGCCATCTGCTGATTTTGGCGACCATCAGGGGCTGGACAATCGTATTTCCGGTATTTTGTGCCCGACGGCCATACACGGCGTTGACGATGGGTTGGACACGTCGGAGCCCTCAACAAACACTTGCAATGACACTGGTAGACTGTGTGACCTAAGGGTTGGCCTTATAATGTCAGCATGTCGAATGCCGCATATTTCCTGAATAAGATCACGAGACAGTCTGTATTTAGATAGGAGGACCTCGTTATCCATGAAGTCTAGGGGTTTGGTTCGGTCCCTAAAGACTCGTTCCCGTCGTAAATGGCGCGCCTGTATTATAGCAACTGCAGCTGCCATAGTGTGTAGGTTATGTAAAGAAAGAACAAATAAAAGTCAAACGGAAATGGACGGACGGACGTCCATACATAACACACCATTAAGTGGTATATTCATCTTTTTTTAAAGAAAGGAATGACCACCTAAGACAACATAGGCTTAGCTTACGGAATAAGGTGCATTGTTTTCATTTGTCTTAGGCCACACCTCCAATCACCTAAGACTCCAAATGTATGTTTAGACGGCTGTTATCGCACTGTTATGAAACAATGTTATTGCCACTGATATCAATGTGGAAATTTACATCTGGTATAAAATGTATAATACTGTCAGTCAATACGTGGGGGGTAATGGTGAATTAATGTTTATTTTGCCAGTGTCTCAGATGATCTCTCGGATATAAAGAACATTGTGTGCCTACTGAGTGGTCATGTTCCTTTATGACTACTACCTACCGGTCTTAGTTTTCCATCGACAATTTCGATTGTCGTTATTGCTAAGATTTTTTTGTGAAACGAACTAAGCACGTACTCCGGACTTAAGTTATAACTTATGACAAATGTACTTGCTTCGTTGGTGAAACGGGCCCCAGTTCGATAAGTGTGGTTACCTCACGTAACAGTTGTGACACAATCGCTTCCTTTGACAACTGAGAGCTCCACATCCGGCTAGTATATTCATGTAACCCTTTCACCACATGCATGTATAGTGGTATTGGCAAAATGTGTAGATCCAGATGAGCCGTCTCATGAGGATCTGCATTTTTTTCAACTAATGTTCATATTTTTGAGAACAAAAACAACCCTTTTCATAAATGGACTAGTCTGAAAATCATTTTGTGGCCATTGGATTGGTTGCAAAATTAACATATCAAAATCCATTCCAGTTATTGGGGGTGAACATGGTGAAAGGGTAACGGCAATACGGCCAATAGCATCCGATTTAAATATCAATAAAATGTAAAACATATAATGGTATTCAATCAAAATGTATATTCTATTTAGACAACGGTATGTTATATCTCACTAGGGAACTTAAATTAAAATAAGCAAAATGTGATTCTTATTTTGCCGTCAAAATCACATTACCGAACAAAGGACAACCAATCAACACATTTTAAAAACTTTCTGTCGTTTATTTAATATGCACGGATTCACAAGCACGAACTCTATATTATTTTTACTTTTCCAGCCAACACAAATAATAATGATAAACATATGGTCAGTGCATTATGTTGCGCCAGGCTAGTAAAGTCGGGGTCATGGTTTTGATTCCCGCATCCAATGAATTTTCTTTCTTGTATTTCTATCTTTCCATGCGAACATTATATATATATATATATTATATACAATCTTTGAGTACGAACATGTAACCATAATTTAGTTTATACATTATTCGTTTGTGATATGTACCAAACCCGTGCACACATACCTTTAAAGTTACAATGTTACAGATATGCGGGCTACCCTGGAATACGTGTGGTATAACAACATTGTTTCCGGTTACGAATCGACCGGTGCTTACCCATTTTACTCTACTTCCGGCACTTACATTCGTGTAGAGATCTGCTATTATTCACCCATCTCTTATGGTACGTATGCTTGCGTGTCTGCTGTATGTTTTACTTTATCAGATGAGGTTTGCATTGGCCGAATACGTACTGACTGATAACAACTTGTCGTATCTTGCACCGACTAACTACGTACATTCGGGTCGCAACGGATTCAAAACTATTTTTGACTGACATTTGATTGGTTGAATAACGTCACATGACGTTACCGAATAACGTCCATGTAATGACTCAACATAGACAAATCCTCGTTCATTTCAGTCAATGAATCCAACATTGCACGTGCGCGTTTTATCCCTGATCATCAGTCGAGTTGAACATAAATGAGTCGTATATGCGATGGACTATGACTGAAGAAATGGCGTGTATGGTTTGCGACCAGTGCATATCTAGATCGGCCTGTGCATCAGCAGTCTGATCAGGATCTGCACTTATCGCCATTCCATCAATGAAACACCCGTCATGCTTCTAACAAGCAATATAGATCAATATCAGGCTACATGAGTACGCTATTTGATCAGCAGCAACAATGGTCACAAATACCGTAAGCCCCATATCTTCAGGCACAGCCACATATGCTACTCTAT
Organism: Conchocele bisecta; assembly: GCA_029237695.1. Lineage (NCBI taxonomy): Eukaryota > Metazoa > Mollusca > Bivalvia > Lucinida > Thyasiridae > Conchocele > Conchocele bisecta. Next base: position 6,215,494 of record CM055276.1, on the reverse strand, counting down.
ACTGTAAGGCGTATTGAGCTGCCATCTTAGTATGTACAAGCCAGTGTCACCTCTTGTGCCGTTTTGGCAGAAAATTGGAAGTAGAAATACAAGGATACATTGTAATGTAACCAGATGTAGAAATGGCCAAATGCTGACTTATTATTGAGTTGTTACTATCATTCAAACGTAACTCTATTCTAGATGACTGTGGTGGCATCTTCCAATTAGATGACGTCAGTACCTCATTAACGATCCAGACGCCAAACTATCCAAACGACTACCCGCTGAATGCCCAATGTGTTTGGTATATAGAAGTAAGTTGAATGTAATAAACAACAATGTCCAATGTGTTTGGTATACTGAAGTAATTCATATTTGCTAAACAACAATGTCCAATGTGTTTGGTATATTGAAGTAAGTTGAATGTAATAAACAACAATGCCCAATGTGTTTGGTATATTGAAGTAAGTTGAATGTAATAAACAACAATGTCCAATGTGTTTGGTATATTGAAGTAAGTTGAGTGTAATAAACAACAATGCCCAATGTGTTTGGTATATTGAAGTAAGTTGAATGTAATAAACAACAATGTCCAATGTGTTTGGTATATTGAAGTAAGTTGAGTGTAATAAACAAACAATGCCCAATGTGTTTGGTATATTGAAGTAAGTTGAATGTAATAAACAACAATGTCCAATGTGTTTGGTATATTGAAGTAAGTTGAATGTAATAAACAACAATGTCCAATGTGTTTGGTATATTGAAGTAATTTATATTTGTTAAACTATAATGTCCAATGTGTTCGGTATATTGAAGTAAGTTGAATGTAATAAACAACAATGCCCAATGTGTTTGGTATATTGAAGTAAGTTGAATGTAATAAACAACAATGTCCAATGTGTTTGGTATATTGAAGTAAGTTGAATGTAATAAACAACAGTGTTCAGTGTGTTTGGTATATTGAAGTAAGTTGAATGTAATAAACAACACTGCCCAATGTGTTTGGTATATTGAAGTAAATTGAATGTAATAAACAACAATGCCCAATGTTTTTGGTATATTGCAGTAAGTTGAATGTAATAAAAAAACAATTTCCAATGTGTTTGCTATATTGAAGTAATGTATATTTGTTAAACTACAATGTCCAATGTGTTCGGTATATTGAAGTAATGTATATTTGTTAAACTACAATGTTCAATGTGAACTACAATGCGGAAAGTGTTTTATATAGTTATTTAAGTTATATTTAATTATTATACTGCAATGACCATGGTCATTGGTACATTGTAGCAAGGTATATGCATTTGTTACAAACTGTAATACCCAATGTGTTCGTCTTTTGTGATTAGCAATTTTATAGGAACTGAGAATTGATATAAACATATACTAGCCTGGCATTTTATATATATCATCGCAGACACCCAGACCTGAAGACAAACTACGATTAAACTTTGATCATTTTGAAATCGCTGAGACTGTGAACGGGGAGGCAGACGACTACGTTGAAATCCGAAACGACTTACCGGGAAACCACGGAGTTAGGTACGTGATAAACAACTTCCCTATAGTATCACAGTATCTGTATAGTATCATGATCATTGTATTGCGAGTTTCATCCCTTGTATGATGTATAAACTCCCTCGTTATATCATCCATATTATTATCACACTGTCCATTGTGCTTTGCAGCAGATCTCTGTTCCACAGATCTAAAAGAAGGGTAAATAAAAAACACTTTAGAGCATTATAAAATTCCTTTAGAAGTTGCGTCGTCAATACTGGTGTACTTATTATATCAATTCAAATGTACATGTACATAGTTTAGGTGAATTAATCTAACGATAAAAATGAGCAGAACACTACCATGTATACGTCAATTTGTGAAGTAGACATATATATTGTATGTCCGTTCATCCATCGTCAGCCGATACAATCGGTTAACTCGTTTAATAAATACAATATTAAAACATCACCCATGCGATATCTTCTATATATACATGTGATACGTTACAGTTACTATGGCGACGGAGTGAAACGGACGTTCCTGTCCCACCGCAACACATTGGTAGTGTATCTGTTTTCAAACGATGTGAACACGAAGTCTGGATTCCACGGTACTATCGACATTATCAAACCAGAAGGTAAGAATCAATGAACTTGGTAATTAAACTGAAGTAAATGGCATGTGTTATTACATGTATATAAACTTACTATGTAAGTACTAAAATAAAGATACACATAACCTATAGTGGTAATGTGGAAAATGTGTGCTTTATACCATTCTATCATGAGCATCATACATATCGCACCCACTTGCCGTGAACGTGATATGCTATTGGCACTATTGACCTGCCATCGTGCATACATGCCTCCGGCTTCTGCGTTTAAGTACCAGTACCTCCACAACTCTAAATCCGATTCATCTGAAACTTCAGATACGGTAACTTTTTTTATCAATATCCATTACATAGTTTAATTCCATAGGTAAAGCATGTGACCCCATGTACAAATGCAAGGTGAAATTACTTGGCGGGCGCTATATGTTGGTCGCGGCCATCCACTTAAATGCCAGCAGTCATTTGTTATAATTTTCGTTTTGTCGTGCTACATGCTCATGTATTCCAAACTTACAAACAAAACATAAGAAATAGTTATATTTATCCCGTCAACACAGTGCGTATGTGCCGTGAAACACGGTGCCGTGAAACATTTTTGATATCCAGTCAATACTATTTTTGCATTTTACAGCCATTTGTAGGTATTGACGGGATAAATAGAATAGTAGGTTAGTGCCGTGAATGGGAAAAAATATCTGGCGCGGCACGGAAACGGGATGTGCTCGGCATAGCCTCGCCCATCCCGTTTCCTGAGCCTTGCCAGATATTTTTTCCCATTCACGGCACTAACCTACTATTCTCTATATATATAAGGCTGCTCTGATTTTAAGAATCACACATGCTGATCTGGATATACACTGATCGCAAACCCATAAGCCCCATATATCCAGTCACAGTCACATTTGATTGTTGCGTTCGCACGATTCATATACAATGACAATGGAAATAAATAAATTTATTTTATTATTATTATACATTATATTGTTTTTTCGCTGCATTACTAGTAATTGAATGGGTCGTTGGAATATTCCCTCCAGTAACCCATTCAATTAATGAATTGATTGAATGCGGCGTATGTTTCATTTTTACGTAATTTTCTTATTTTGGACTGTATTTGCAGATATGTGCTATACCGGCAAGGGTGAGACTTATGACGGCTTCAGGAATTACACCCGATATTACAAGCCATGTATCGACTGGAGAGCGGCCCAGGATTGTCCACACCACCCATTCTTAGACGAGTAATGACTTCCTTTATTCCAGAACTATTGTTTTGTTTCTGTAATTGAAGTGTAGCACCGTATGATCGGTCAGTAGGATCATAATTTATGATAAATCGGATTTTGTTATTGATGAAAATGCATTGGCAGAATGCACCGACGGATAGTACCGTGCATATCATGAATTGACTACTACTGTCAGTTACACGAAATCTGTCAAAATTTTACGGCCGTATAAATTTTATCAACATTTAAGAATGAGCCTTCTTTTGATTTCATGAAATTTGGTCCAATATTGATTACATTACGGGAAAACAATCCCCATGTTTAATCCACAGAGTGAAGATTTCTATTGGATTTATCGTGGGGCTTTGTTTTCCAAATTCAGAAATAGTGGACAGATTTTCCAAAAAAAATTGTGTTTTCTTAGATCCTTTCCTAGCTATCTCGCCAGGTTTCAGTCAATTTCCAAAATGTTTCGTGCTTTTTTTTACTCCTCCATGTTATCCACCTCGTTTTCCCCACGTTATATTCACATAGAGAAACATTTTTTCGTAATAAATCAATAGCTGACCAAATTTCGCGAAATTAAAAGAAGGCTCATTCTTAAATGTTGCTAAAAGTTAATATTAGCAAAATAATACGGTGTAAACATTGTTTATATAGCCGTAAAATTTACGGATATTTCGTGAAACAGACAGTAGATGCGTATATCCGGGTCACAACGAATTCCAAACTTCCGTGTCACTGGTCCGGCGAACGACATCACATGATGTTACTGATCTACCTCACTGTAATGAGGTAGCGACAACACAAACAAATATGTTCGTACCATATTTAAGGAATAAACCCATTATGAATTTAAGGACAGTGAAAATATATTAGATTATTTACATTCAATTTTCAATACAAAATACCACAACATAGCGATTATTTATTATCTTAACTAAATACCATAACTTAAATGGCAAATAGTTTTACGTGCCGTTTATATCCGATTTCCAGAGATATGTTCGATTCGCTTGATGGGAATTACTGTCGTAACCCTGGTAACGGGGAGATGCCATGGTGCTACTATGACGCAGAGAATTGTCTACGAGAGTATTGCGACGTCTGCGATATAGGTAAAGCCACGCCATAGTATACATGGTATAGTTGCACAAGCATGAACACGCTCCTTTAATAAAAGATATAATCGGACACTGCAACGTATAGTAGGACTATGTATTCCATAATACCTTAAATGGAATGACGAAGAGGTAAACTATTTTATACGAACAGGTGGAACGCCATTTGCACTGTTTATATTCTACGAGAATCTATCAAAATGATACCGATTCACCTAGTACTCATACTTTACATTTGGGTTATTGAGATTTTTTTATTTTAGAGAGTTGCTACGACAGCTACCTTGATTGTCAAGAAATCTATCCAGAAGTACAGTTTTGTCAACTGCATGGTCAGGAATGTATGAAGACCTGTACATTTTGCGACGGTATGTGCTTTCAAAAAATAAGGATAATGTAATCACACACAAGTTTGTGTCTTCCAGTCCAATACAAAAATTAGAACAACTCTTTACGATAGCAACACAACTGAATAATATACCAAAAATGAAATGTTAAATGTTTCTGTCATCTCCTTCAATTTAGCAATTTGAAACGGTTTCTGTTTGCGCAGGCAAACGGCATAAGGTGATGCAAGGCCATATACAATATAGGGTTAACTGTATTGTAATTTTCAAATATGACGTATACACAAAAGTTATGTATTGTAATTTTAAATACACTTATCACAAAATGATAGGTCGGAAAATCTGTTTAATGGCGACGCGCTAGCGAGGCCATTAAACATGTTTTCCGACCTATCATTTTCCGATATACGCCGCAAATGCGGTTAACCTATTTCTAATGCACTCCTTTACTACTGCCGTAGGAATACATATTGAAATAATTTGCGACCGTTCATCAACAATGATATACTGTAATGTATTTATAATATGATACTATAATGTATGACCCATTAGCCAATCAGATTGCGTGATATTTCTAGAGTGCATTATAATATCTAAATACGTTCTGCATTTACAGCACCGTGTATATAGCTCCAATGTATCAAAGCTATTATAACAACTATGAGGTTTTCATACTACTGTATTATACATTTAAAACGATATTCGGTTGACCACGAGAGTATATCGTTATATCACAGCACTATTAAACCAGACGATAATATAAAGCAAGACAAGCGGATACAAGCATGTCATATTGATGAAAGAACATTGCACATTTCATGTTGTAACAGAATGTTGGAGCGGGTCAGCTAGCACATACAAAGGTAGAATCTGGGTGACCGATCAAGACGAGGCTTGCGATTACTGGACATCCGATTACCCAGCCTACATAGATGATGATCTTACTCCCGATATGTTCCCGGATATCACTATTGAGATGGCGAATAATTTCTGCCGCGATCCGTTTGGTAACGGCGTGACGGGCTGTTTCACGGCGACTGGTTATCAGAATTGTACTATTCCACAATGCAACGGTAAGTAATCATATCTCCAGATCCGGCGGATATTAATGCATTTATATTAGCCGATTCAATTTTCAACAGACTTAGTGCGAATAACAGGCGCGTCGGAAGGCAGCTGACGTCGGGGCCGCAAGGCCCCCACGTAAAAATGGTTAATGTATGTCAGGGGGTTTGGGGGTCCTCCCCCAAGAAAATTAGGAAAACCAGAACGCCTCAGACGCGATATCCCGGTACACAGAATCACAGATCACTATTTCACGTGCCGCAAGTTGCATAAGTAACCGGTTCAAAGGATATTTCTGCAACAACATTTCATGATTTGGAGAACAATATTTGAAGGCTAAAGACTGGGGCCGCGGCGCCAAAATATTGGGGCCGCGACCGCGGCTCCAGCTGCGACGCCTCTGAATAACAAAATACTCATAACAATTGAAAATGTCCAAATTGAGGTGAAAAAATGCTCTAAAATTAAAACACTATTTTGAATACTGTTTTATATATTTCTTCCAGATTCCAACAAATGCCCACGCGTGTTTTTTGCACTATATTTATCCGCTCGCCGATAGGCAAGAGGGGATATAGCTTTACACCATGTACGTGCGTGCGTACTTACGTTAGTAACACCATTCATTTTTCAATAACTTATGAAACGCTTCATCGATTTTGATAATATTTGACCACAATGTGTGTCTATGGATGGTGTTTTATTTTGCGTCCGACCGCCATATGTCAAGGTCACTGAGGAGCTATGTTCGCCTTGTTTGTAAGGTAAATAATTTGTTTTCATTATCAAAGCTGCCAGGGATGAGATCCAGCTTCGTAATAACGATGTCTGTGTATTTTTTGGTATTTTTTTTTAAATTTCTATTCGATGAAACACTTCAGCTGTTCTGGAGCCAATCGTGTAAGTCATATGCCGTTTGCATTGTTCATTGATTTAAGAACACGTATTGGTGATACTTGCAGTTAATATATTTCCTACTTCTGTACGAACATTTGGTCACAACATAATATGAGTATGTCTGGCTATAATGGTATTGAGTTTGAAGGTTTTATTAAATCATATGATTGTGGGAATGTGTTATAGCGTCGAAACTCTAAATGCATGTATTTTCTCCATCATGCACGCATACAGCCGACGGAACAGCTCCATCAGGTTAGTATTTTCACTTACTGTTGTCCTGGCATATACACCTGCTATAATTATATGGGTCAGTGAACACAAGGGGATAACTCCGTCATGGGCTAACTTAGTTGCGAACGATAACTCTTGCAATCTACTCCCGTACCGTTCGCAACTAGGGCTAACTCCTTCCGCTGGCCTCTTCAAATGTGTGCTTTGTTAAACTATGTATTGCATAAAAGCTAACAACATTGATGCAGTAAAGTGTGAAGCTAACTAGTTGCGAACAGTAACTGTTACTGTTCGCAACTAGAAACTAACGTGACAATCATATTTAAGATTAAGTTATGTATCGGCATGTACAACTCGCATTTCATTAGTATCCCCTCACCGATAGGCAATAGGGGATATAGAATTAGTTCATAGACGTGCATGGGTACATCTTTCATTTTTCAATAACTCATGAACCGCTTGACACCGATGTTGATAATATGTGGCCGGCCACAATGTGTGTCTAGGGATGGCGATTTATTTTTCATACGACCCATTCCCCAATCGCCCAAGGTCAATGTCACTAGATTAATTTGTATACGCCATTTTGAAAAAACCGGACGTGTTATTTATTGACCTTGTACGGGCGGGCACAAACAGATCATTGTCCACGCAATAACTAGCTTTCTACTTGACGGATCGTAACAAAATTCGGAATACATGTTTATCACAGCAAGACGAAGAGGCCAATTGTTTTTAATTTTTAATTTTGTCACTCTACATCCGTTCCAAAAATGTTATTTCTTTATTAGTGTGGGCGACAAAGTATCACGCTTTATGTTACATGTATATGAAAACTTACCATTCAGTGAAACTAGGTTGAACATATGATTGAAAGTGTAAAATTTGTTTTACCGTAAACCAAGCAGGTGTTGTTTTTTTACTACAGTTGGTAGTTTACTAATCATGCTAATAGGGGCAACGAATAATTTGGCCCAGGGCCAAATGCTTCTAAAACAAAATGTATATAACGTCTGAAAGTATACTGAATATAGCTTACAAAGTTACTGCATTTCAAAATATTTGTGTTGCATAGACTAAATATGCTTTTATCTCAACGCTGAAGAGAGTCCCCAAGGGCGATAATACACGAATAAACAGCTTCGGAATTATCCGTACTTCCATACACAGATAAATAATAAGTTTCTACTATTATAAACAGTATATATTTACCAGCCGATATAGGTTTTCAAATAAATATATTTCTTTCTTTTTGATTTCTTCTTTTTTTTTTGGGGGGGGGGGGGGTATTCCTTTTTTCTTAAAATGATCGTAAATGTACTAATACAGTTTCTATAATGCCTAGGCTATTAATGTACTATATATGAAAAGGAAATTGTATTACTGCTTCAAATACGAGAAGTGCGCCAATGACACCATTTAATTATAATAGAGAAGTTGTAACACCGTGGTAGTTGCGGGAAGTAGCTCTGCAATACTACAATATACTACGGTACCGTTTATAGCATACTAACATCATGGTAAAGCTATCAATTGGTAAATTTAGTTTCATACACTAACTTTGCCCGTCATAGGTAGTGCCTATTTCATTTTATTGGACTGCCGCTAGTCCAGACTGGGTTTACGAAAGTATTATGTAACATTTTATCCATGGTATATTTATACTACCTTTTTTTTAAGAACGGCGTTTTCCATTTTGACTGTTCTGAGTAATGCAGAACAAAATCGACAGGGATGTCGGAAATGAAAAAACGTTGTCTTAATTCATTGCATGGGAAGTTTATGGCATTTGCTATATAGAATATCTTAGACAAGTAACCATAAATATATCTATTGACATCCGGAGTTCCATTATTGATTATTGCATCCCTGTTTTGCCATGCATTTTGTTACCTCGCTAAGCCACGCTAAGCCCTTGACAACAATAATTGCAACAGTAATTTGGGAACAACCATTATGACGCCAGGTGCGCTGCTAAAACTTAAACTAGTTCTCCTAAAATGATTTAATATGCTGGTACCCGTCCTACAATGCGTTGCTCTCTAAATTGGTTCCATGTCCCCAACAGTGTTGATGTAGATTGATGCCGCCTTTTCTGTTGCGCCATGTTTAGGTTAAAAGACACCAAATAGTTTTACTGTATAATTTAACCGAATCCCAGCGAGTCTTTCCTACTTTCACTATTCGTATGGATGTTGTGGGACCAACCTCGTCATGTCCCCCACTATTGTTTACATTATTTGGCCACGGAAACTCTGTTTACATCATGTAACCAACAGGCTCAGTGTTTTCTTTTAAATGCTTCAAATATGCTGAAAGCTGGTGTTAAAAACACCCCAATGGATCAAGATTTGCAAGCAAACTTAAAGGTACATGCCCACGCAGCAGGTTATACTGTACTACTACTTTTCATTTTCTGTCATGCCTTATATGAGCCATTTGTCTACCCACTAACGAGTTATTTTTAATTACGGCGCGTGTTAATTGGTGTTAAATCGCATTTTATATGCCGCCCGCGACCAGAAAGGGTGTTTTCCGACCTCGTGCTATTTTTACCAACACGCCTCTCGTGACACGGTCTATCATATCACATCTTTGACATGCGCAGTGAAGTATCGGAAGTTGAGAATAAAAATCTCTGTTCGAGTCCAAATCTAAATCTCCACGTAACTCTTTCCATTTGGTGATCTGGTCGCCAATATTAACCACTCTCTCTCTCTCTGTACTGCCTGTCCCTCCGACATTTCGCCTTTTTTTTGGCCGACGCCGTTTCATACAATTTCCGTGCTAGACGTTTCGACATGTTGATATTCTTGTTTACATATTGTGCAGCCTACTGGCGCGCGTAGTATACTGCGCATGCGCACCGCAAGCCGTGATGTGAAAGTCGTCGTCCCCGCACATTATCAAAATAGACAGTTACCGCCGCGCGTCGCTAACAGTAAATTGATAATTAATAAATGATTATATTTGCATAGCGGGCACTCGTACTATTTAGAACTGGTGGAATAGTGACATAATTATACACTTATTTACTTATATAAAGAACATTTTGTGCCTACTGCGTGGGCATGTACCTTTAAAACACCAAGACTATTTTTTATGAAGGACTACGTTTACATACTCAATTTCTCTAACCGTAAACCTAGATTTATACATGCCAGGTTATAATATAGGGAGACATGTTTTTCTTTATTCTTTCAATCTTACATTTTTCTGTATAAATGAATATTGATTTACCATTACCAGACGTACTAATTGACATTATTATACTTTTTATATCAAACGCGAAATGTCAGTTTGATATCAGGGGCGATAACCGGGTTTCCTTAAAATGATAACAGAAGCAACTATTTATTCCATTTATTTATTTTTTGATGTGCAATATCATACTTTATGATATGTCGATAAAAATATTTATTCAGCTTTTAGTTGATATAAATAATTTAAAAATACTGCATCATTTGCATATGGAACTAGCTTGATACCACCACGAGTCTCTATGAGTGCATTACAGATTACTAAATACTTATATCTGTGTCGCTGGCACTCGCAATTTTTAAAAGTGGTGGACTAGTTGCAATTATACACTTATTTAAGTTCCCTAAAGAAAAGTTTGTACCTACTAGATGGGACCCCAGCTTCAACAATAATTAAATCTATATTTGTCAAGATCCAGAGCAGAATGGGTGCAGGTTATTGGAAATTAGGTCCCACAACATCCATAATAAAAAAGTAGCAGAGAATAGCAAAATGTGTGGTAACGGGTTAGGTTTTTAGCGAAAATCAATGGTGGTGGCCCACCTTAGTCTGGTGGTGGCCCACCTTAGTCTGATCCCGGACGGTTATTGGTTTGCATCGGTAACGGGCCAGTTTGACAGTCAACCTGTGTAAGTTATCATATGTGTAACTTACTATAAAGATGTGATTGTTTTCAATTACATACATATGTAATTTAAAGATGAGGATACATGTATGTATAAAACACATTAGTAAGTCAAACACCATACATACGTATGCAATTTAGTTAATATAGATTAGAGAATAATAAATGGTGCGAAATCGTCAAGGGGGAAATAGTAGTCCAGTATGAACAAAATCGTGCGGGTGTTTTGAGGTCACTGACACAGTGTGCTTGGTCCATTACTACCCAGGTTCACTTGAGGAACATGTTGGTCATGTGATGTAAACAGTTTCCGTGGCCAAAACAAAATGTAAACAATATTGGGGGACATGACGAGGTTGGATTTTTCTTTCTTAGGAGTTAGTAAACCTATTGTTTAATTCATGCAGAACCAGTACAGACCGGCTGCATGTCATGTACAAGTAGGTCCCACAACATCCATACGAATAGTGAAAGTAGGAGAGACTGGCCTTATTGGATGGTATTCGGTTACAGTATACAGTAAAACTATTTGGTGTCTTCTAACCTATACTGTGATAATTTGTGGGTGAAATCTTACATCAACACCGGAATTGGAGGTGTGCCTCAAACAGCCAATCACATCTCGTACTATTATGTATTCGTCGGAGGATTCCTAACATTGACAGCAGTGCCATCTGGCGTCATAATGAGGCACTATATCACCAGTATTGCTTGCGTCATTCGGCTTGTGACTTGATGCTTTCTGCTTGCGGCTTTCCGCTTTCGGACTGTGGACTGATGCTTACTTCCTGCGGCTTTGTTCTTACTTTCTTTTGCAAATGCTTAATGCAATAAAACAGGTACACGAATAAGGACGTATCAATAAGTGTTATGTAAATAAGACGAATGAACAAAGCAATCAGCAGAATGGACATGTAAGAAAGACAAATACAATTACAACAAGCAGATTGCAAATGTAATAAATACAAATGACGAATGAAATAACATGAATATAAGTTGTAATGTCATCAGCACGCAAGCATCAAGTCACATAGCATTATGGCGGATATTACCTTCCATACTATATAATTACCTTCCATACTATATAACCTCGCTGTTGAATACTCAAATCAATCCAATCCTCATAATGGTGCATTTCTCAAATGAATGCTCATCTGATATGAACTGCCTAACTTAGCCCTATACCAGCAAATGCAAGCCGTTACAAAATCACAAATGTTAACACTTTCTCCTTAATATTTTTATCTGCAGCTTTGAAATCTTTACATTAGAACTTAGAACTTTTGTATGAGTGCATACGTATATGGCTGTATATGTATCGATGTTAATTTTTTTTCGTTGAGCGGTTTTTAAGTAATATCAAATGCCTCATACGGCATAACATGTGGTCCACGGCCGCTAATTGAACAATCTTTGTCATACTGTTTACAATATCTTTCGTTTGATACATGTTTGTTTATCTCCTTACATATTCTAGTCTTATATATGTTTATCATTGTTGAATGTATAATCATGTCTATTCACGTCACCTGGGAGTTAAATCAGGTTCTACCCCTAAAAGGGGTATGGCAATTTGGTTCCTATTCATTTTAGGGGTTGGGCTCAGTTATTCTGGTGTTGAGGACCTGGTACCGGATCAGTATATTCTAGTATAAAGACTGAATGTATGTGTATCTCGATGAAAATACATTCAGTGCTTATACATTTTAGAATTTTCCCCTATGTTGGTGTTCCCCCAACACAGGTGATGAGCAGGATTCGAACCTGCCGACCCGTCTGTATATGACCTTTGCTGTTGAACGGACGTTAGACAATACTCAATCAATTAATCAATCAATATTCACGTCATGTTTGTGTCACTCGTGTTAGTAGAAATTGAGATATATCAGTTACAATTCCGACAAAGGTGACAACAAAAGCAGTGCACATGCTAACCCAAGTTCTACTTGATGGATCTTAACCAAATGTGTATGCCCCCATGACGATAAGTCAGGGGGCATTATGTTTTGCACCTATCCGTGTGTCTGTCAGTCTGTGCCTCTCAAAATGTTCACCTTGTGCGTTTAAGTCGTTTTTCGCGAACAAGCTGCCAATGGGGGCATCACCGGTGTCTTACAAACACACTTTTCTAGTTGGAATTTTCTGATGAGTTATCTCCACCTGGTGGTCGTTCTTCCGACAGCAGTGAGACACTCTCCAGCAATTGCCTTGTATATTTCTGATGCTATTGACAACCTTTCCATTTCTACATAACTTTTGTCACGCATGTATGAACTCTTGTGTAGCATATGACCTCTCATCATCAAAAAGATACCACTTGCCATTTCCAAGCAGTGGATATCCCAATCATCCAGCACATTTACAGTTGAATTTATATCACATAATTATCATTGATTATCTACATAATGATGCTTCTGTTACAAAATAACAATGTAGAACATGATGAAACTGCGGATGTTTATGCTGGTCTGGTTCTACATTTCTCGCAAAGATCAAGTGGTATCTTTTTGTAGTCAAAACTTACATTATTTTGAAATTATAACTGCTTGTAAGTGAACTGCTCCTTCATATTTGACAGACATCGTCACCGTCAACATAACATTTGTCATTCTCTCCAATCTCCTTAAGGACTTATGCCCCTTTTTCAACAGTTCCTCAACCGGCATATCTTGTGACATCTGTCACTCTTACTGCATAATCTTTGTCAAGTATGTAGGAGCTGTCACTCATGAAAAGATACCACAGTGGACATCCTGATCATGTGCCGCATTTACAGTGTAATTGGGATCAGATACTCATTTATACCAGCACAACAAAGCATGTGTGACAGCATAATGAACAGTGTAGCCCGTAATCAGACTGGACAAATGCACAGGCTGGACTTGGTCTAGACTGGTCGCAAATGTCACATACAAAGATTTGCATACTATTTTTGGACAGAAAATCATTGCAAGATTTTAAATTTTTCATTAACATGATTAATAATAACAATAGTATGCGTACATTTACTTCAAGGTTCCCAGTCTGTTCATCTTCATGTTGTTCAATTTTTCTCAAGTCCAATATCAGTAACGCTTGATACATGTACATTTTCCGTGTCTTTTACTACTTTTTTACTTTTAACTGTTATAACGATACCGATGCTATTTTGCCGATTATTCTATAATTATGGTCTTTTATTAACTCAATATTTTGTACAGACCTAAAACTATTTGTTTCAAAGATGGGCAAATTTGCATTACATTGCTATAGAGGCCTGTGATGTTTAAAGGGTTAATATTATAAATTCCCTATTTATTAAAGGTACATGCCCACGCAGTAGGCACAACATGTTCTTTATAGGAATTAAATAAGTGTATAATTATGTCACTATTCCACCAGTTCTAAAAATTACGAGTGCCCGCAATACAAATATAATCATTTATTAATTATCAATTTACTGTTAGCGACGCGCGGCGGCAACAGTCTATTTTGATAATGTGCGGGGACGACAACTTTCACATCACGGCTTGCGGTGCGCATGCGCAGTATACTACGCGGTCCAGTAGGCTTCCCAATATGTCGAAACGTCCAGGACGGAAATTGTATGAAACTGCGTCGGCCAAAAAAAAAGGCGAAATATCTGAGGGACAGGCAGTACAGAGAGAGAGTGGTTAATATTGGCGACCAGATCACCAAATGGAAAGAGTTACGTGTAGATTTAGATTTGGACTCGAACAGAGATTTTTCTTCTCAACTTCCGATACTTCACTGCGCATGTCAAAGATGTGATATGATTGACCGTCTCACGTGACGCGTATTGGTAAAAATAGCACGAGGTCGGAAAATACCCTTTTTGGTCGCGGCATATAAAATGCGATTTAACACCAATTAACATGCGCCGTAATTAAAAATAGCTCGTTAGTGGGTAGACAAATGGCTCATATAAGGCATGACAGAAAATGAAAAGTAGTAGTACAGTGTAACCTGCTGCGTGGGCATGTACCTTTAAATTGAATCAACAAAATATCTTCGATATTCTAAATGTTGTAAGTATACATGTAATATATTATACATTTGTATAGTTTTGCCATTAAGCAATCTATAATTGTGTTCATACATGTCATTGCCTCATCCAAGCCAAAAGCTCTAGTCAGTTCAGCGACTCTTTTCTGTGAGAATTGGATCATTATATATCTACGTTGCTATATAATTTTGCTGGTATGTTAAAAGCACGGGCGACCAGATGAGAATATTCTAAATTTAATCCTGACAGTTGTATTGTAAACTCAGTGCTGATTTTATATCAATATCCCACCCACACATACAGGACATTTACCGAGTCTGCCGCATTGACCTGTGTAAAATAATCCTTATCCACATTTTTGCAAAAACAAGCGGAGAATATTACATTGCTTATTAGCTTCTGTCTGTGGTCAAAACTTGGCATTTAGGGAAATTTTTATTTCACTTTATATTTGTATGCCGATAAGACGATAATGGGATATGCCTCCGAAAATGTTTATCTTGTGTGTTTAAGCTGTTTTCGCGAATGCCAATGGGGGCATCACCTGTGTCTTACAGACACACTTTTCTAGTGTTAGTTTTTCATATTTTACTAATGCATCTGCCCATCATTGCAACGTTCATAAATATTTCTTATTTCTGAAAACACTCAACTAATTATATCTGGTAATTACATGCACGTTTCTCTGTGATATAATGCTATATATCGCTGGCAAGTCAATTTCACAAACGGTTGTATGTGCAATTATTGCATAAATTACTTTTTACCTTGACGAGAAGTCGTATAAATTTAATAAATTTCCTTCTCCTTAAAACTTTTTATCAACTTGCCGACGATATGCTAAGGTTGCATATTCCATGTTTTATAAACACATTTTCTAGTTGTATATTTTTGTTCTTCTGTACATTATAGTTATAGATCAAAACATAATATCACATATCACCTGACGAGTGACAATAGCTTACAACATCTAGTCCAAACATTATTTTCGTCGTTTTTGTTACGCCTGCTTGAAAAGCTTGATATTGTCGGCACTTTGGAATGCTTCCGTACGTGTCTCCAGACTTGCGTCAAAGTTTTTGTTTTACTGAACATGCCATGTACTTACAGCGCATTATGTAGGCTGCGACCATCTCATTAATGAAACATTCATGTATGTTCTTTACCGTCACAACAATAGTTTTGTTTCATTTTTCTGTTCTTTATTACTTACCATATTCATCATCACATTGCCATTGTAGCGGCAGTCCTTCCCATTTGCTGTACTCTACAGCAACTTTTTACTTGTTTTCTTTATTATTCACGTTGATTGGTCTTTGCGATTGGTCTTTGGTTTTAACAACGACAGTTCTTTTCCAACAGCTCTTTATACAGGATTAATTAACTATATCTATTAAACTAACGTGTCTACGTAATTCGAACATTCACTATCCCATTTATTATTTATAAGAAATTTATCCTCAAGTAAAACTCGCATTTTATTATTTATTTTTGTACAATATATACCAGTAGTCGACAACACACTGGATGGCATATGATTTGAAAAGAAGACATTAACAACGCTGTATTTTTTGTTTATTATTTCTTTAGTTTTGATCGTTTACATTGATTGATCTATTTGTAGATATGACTAAAATCTTGAAATAGTGGGAACTCAGACAGTTGAATGTGTTTTCTAGTTTCTGCCATATGTTACAACTTAAATAAAACAAACCGCTGAATTCATATATTTGAAAGAGTTTTTAGTTCATGCAATATGAAATAACTCGAATAACAAAATTGAAATTCAAGCAAGAAATGACAGTTATTCCATTTCTCGGTGGATGGGTCTTGCGACATTTTATCCATTTGTATGTATTTCTGTAATATTTATAAGGTTATACCGACGTAACCAGGAATATAAATAAGCAGGATATTGAAATACATTATTTCTGACAGTTTTCAACAAAAAGCAACCATTTAAGTCTGATGTTTGGACAGAAAAATTGATAAAATGATGGTAAAATATACGAGTGTAAGACAAAATCCCCCTCCCCGGACATAATCCCCTCATAATTTTTGACACAGGAGGACGAAATCCCCCCCCACCCCCCCCCCCCCCCCCCACACCCGTCTAGGACATAATCCCCCCCATCAAAATTCAAGGTAGGACAATCCCCTCAATACAAATGTAGCCTAGGACAAAATCCCCCCATCATATTCAGTACTTTTATTTGCACATCAAACATCAAGCACATTTAATGAAGTAGTTTCAGTTGCCCAATCAAACAAGCACATTTAATAAAGCAGGCCCGTACGCAGAGGGGTGCGTACGCACACCCTTTAACCATTTTGCTCTTAAACCCGCATGCCTGTATTGTGGTATTGGCAAACAGTGTGTATCCAGATGAGCCCGCTCGTAACGAGCCGTCTCATCAGGATCTGCACTTGTTTGCAATTAATTTATCTGTCCCCAGTGAGAGTTTGCACTGTTTTTGGACAACAAATTATGACTGTGGCCTTTGTGTTCAGGGTAGTGATGGGTTGACCAGTTGAATGGCGATGCACTGGACATCAATACTGGAGGTCATGGTTCACTTCCCACTCTTGGCATTAAATAAAGCAGCACAATCATCGTTAAGCGCATAGACGCACTCTCGAAATGCCTTGCTGGATTCGAATGTTTTTATAGCAACGCCCTTCCCAATGCCAAATACACGAGATGTGGTAACACATCCAAGCATTGCGTGCAACACCAGGATATTATCAGTCAATTCCTTCCCCAATTTCTCTTTTGCCGCTTTAATTTTCCAAACTTTGTACATCCTTTTCCAGAGAGACTTGTACTGAGCATGTTGATGAATCGTTGTTTGTTGCCAGGATTCGAGAGAAAGTGTTGTTTCTTGGAATTCATAACCATGCTGCCACTGAAGTTAATCGTAGCTGAAGACAAACTTGCTGTTCGCTTTAGATGTACACTGTCCTTGGTGCTGGGCCCCCTTCATACCCATCAAACACTACATCTGCTTCTCCATATTTACCAACAACAGAGTTGGTGTACATGTCACACAGCTCAGTATACGTCTTTCCATATTTTACAGAGTAGTGGGACTTCACACCATAGTTTACAGAGTAGTGAGACTTCACACCATATTTTACAGAGTAGTGGGACTTCACACCATAGTTTACAGAGTAGTGGGACTTCACACCATATTTTACAGAGTAGTGGGACTTCACACCATATTTTTCATTTACAGAGTAGTGGGACTTCACACCATATTTTACAGAGTAGTGGGACTTCACCAAAGTTTACAGAGTAGTGGGATTTCACACCATATTTCAGAGTAGTGGGACTTCACACCATATTTTACAGAGTAGTGGGACTTCACACAATATTTTACAGAGTAGTGGGACTTCACACATTTTATGGATTAGTGGGACTTCACACCATAGTGTACAGAGTAGTGGGACTTCACACCATATTTTAAAGAGTAGTGGGACTTCTAGATTAGTGGGACTTCACACCATATTGTACAGAGTAGTGGGACTTCACACAATATTTTACAGAGTAGTGGGACTTCACACATTTTATGGATTAGTGGGACTTCACACCATAGTATACAGAGTAGTGGGACTTCACACCATATTTTACAGAGTAGTGGGACTTCACACCAAAGTTTACAGAGTAGTGGGGCTTCACACCATATTTCAGAGTAGTGGGACTTCACACCATATTTTACGGAGTAGTGGGACTTCACACCATATTGTACAGAGTAGTGGGACTTCACACCCAGAAATAAAATAAAATATAATGAATTTTTGTCTGCTATTTTTAGCTCACCTGAGCCAAGCAAGCTCATGTGAGCTATTGTTACCGCAATGTGTCCGTCGTCCGTCGTCGTTCGTCGTAGTTGTCCGTGAACATTTTCAAACGTCTTCTCCTCGGTAACCATTGGGCATATAGTCACCAAACTTCATGGTCATGGTCCTTAGGTAGGGGGATTACAAAATTGTTAAAAGGACGTCATTACGTAATCAAAGATGTACAATACTCTTTCAAAGTTGTTAAAATGGCGACCCCGGGGTCAAAAATGGACGTGGCCTGTGGGGTCAAATTGTGGTCAAATTTTATTTTTTACCGAATATGGTCATGTTATATATCAAATCGAAGGTATCAAAGAGGCGATCACTCTGGTACATTTTTTGTCGAAATCGGATTGTTATGTCATCCAAGATGGCCGCCAAAATGTCAAAACGTTCTTTTATTAGAGATTTCAAAAAATTTCTTCACATGAACCGCTTGGCCGATGGTAACCAATCTTAAAAGTTATGGTCCATGGGTGAAACCTTTTCAGATTTGTTAAAATGGAGGTCATCGCTAATCCAAGATGGCCGCCGTCTAAATATAGCATAAATTCTTAAAAAATCTTCTTCTCATGAACCTCTAGCCGGATTTCGACGAAACTTGGTAGGAATGATCGATGTACAATGGTCTTTCAAAGTTGTTAAAATGGTGACCCCGGGGTCAAAAATGGGCGTGGCCTGTGGGGTCAAATTGGGGTCAAATTTTATTTTGACCGAATATAGTCCTGTTATATATCAAATCGAAGGTATCAATGAGGCGATCACTCTGGTACATTTTTTGTCGAAATCGGATTGTTATGTCATCCAAGATGGCCGCCGAAATGTCAAAAGGTCTTTCTTTTATTAGAGATTTCAAAATTCTTCTTCACATGAACAATTTGGCCCATGGTAGCGTAACTTAAAAGTTATGGTCCATATGGGTGAATCCTTTTCAGATTTGTTAAAATGGAGGTCATCGCTAATCCAAGATGGCCGCCGTCTAAAAATAGCATACATTATTAAAACATCTTCTTCTCATGAACCGCTGGCCGGATTTCGACTAAACTTGGTAGAAATGATCGATATTCAATGCTCTTTCAAAGTTGTGAAAATGGTGACCCCGGGGTCAAAAATGGGCGTGGCCCGTGGGGTCAAATTTTATTTTTTACCGAATATGCTCATGTCATATATCAAATTGAAGGTATCGATGAGGCGATTGCTCTGGTGCAATATTTGTCGGAATCGAATGATTATTACATCCATGATGGCCGCCAAAATGTCCATTTATTCGAGATTTTGAACGTCTTTTTCTCAGGAACCACATGGCCGATGCTGGCCAAACTTCATAGGAAGTTAAGATCCTTGGGTGAAGAAAAATTGGGTTCAAAGTTTCCACCAGACCTATCTCATCCACTTACCATATAGCGACTTGATTCCTCTATGTGTTTTGAACAGACGTTTTACTTTGGAAGGGAGCCCGTAAAACGGGCCTATGTCATTGGCTGACGTTTCCTCCCTCATTTTGGCTGCTTCCATATGGACTCGCTCCAGCACCTGCTCTCGTAACTTCTCCACAATCGAGGCAGGTCCATTTAGCGTTCTTGTCCAGCATTTTCCTAGATTGATCCATTGAATTACATTGTTTAACCATTTCTTCCCTAAATATCTATAAATATAAAATATTTCCCAGCCATCTCATCAGGATCTGCACTCTCGGCAAGTAATATTCTTATTTTTAGAGAGAAAAAAACATCCCCTTATTATAAATAGACGAGTCTGAAAATCATTTTGTGACAATTGGATTGGTCGGAAAATTAAATACAACATTGTTTTCTTTCTGATTTCTTAAATTTAAATATACCCCTTTGATTTTTCGTTAGCGATTCCTACCTACATTTTAGACGGGGGGTGGGGGGGGGGGGTTGTCCTCCTGTGTCAAAAATCATGGGGGGATTATGTCCGTATCCCAAAAAATACCCCACCAACGTTAGAATACACGGACAATTTCATATACATGTACCAATGTCTTTTGCTTACCTTTATGTTCATTTGTTGCACTTGTTGTTTAAACAAATGTAGTATGGCTATTCATTCAACAGAAATAAAATATAACAATAGCATTTTATTATATAAGTATGTACCTTAATTATTATGTACCGTATTTATTGTAATAAATGCCACAGACGGAGGTCAAATTTGTTCATTTATTTGAAAAGAGGGTGGGTGGCTGTTTATATGAGGACACTTAATATACTGAAAGGATAAAGAAACGCAGGGTAACAAATATACGCAATAATTATTTAAATGCTTGGCCTAAAATTATGAAAACCAGTCAGGCGACTATCTTGGTCACTGTGCACCCAAACCGGTGCCTAAAGTTACTCAACCGTGTAATGCACCGTACCACATAGAGAAAGTGATAAAAGGCCAAAAACACGTGCAGTATGATGATGATAAGTTCGTCAAAACATTTTGTCATACCACTTGATACGCTTGAGGTATACACATCGTTTTCCGCTATTTGCACTGAATTTATAGCTCTCACAATCATGGTACGTCTGACGGAAGTTCAGAGGGGTCCGGCTATTGCATTGCTAATGCAAGGTCAAACGCAACAGCAGGTTGCTATGCAGTTCGGTGTGAATGTTTCCAGCATAGAACGTCTTGTCCGTCGTCTGAGAGAGACCGGAAGGGTTGCCGACCGACCGAGATCGGGACGTCCGCGCGTAACGTCGCGACGTCTCGTCTCACCCACCTACGTAATCGCCACGTTACTGCCACTGAAACCGCTATTAACACGGCAGGCAATCATAATCGCCACATTCACCCCAAAACTGTAAGAAATCGATTGCGCTAGGTTGGTCTGCGAGCACGTCATCCCTACATTGGTCTGCCTCTCTCTCACGGGGTAAAGTAACCGTTGATTGTGGTAGCCGGGAATTTAACCGCCGTAAGATATAGGGATGAAATCCTCCGCCCAGTTGTTGTTCCATTTGTGCAACAGCGTCAACTAATTTTCCAGCATGATAATGCCCGGCCCCATTTAGCCAGAGTTTGTCAAGACTTTCTCGCTGACCATAACATTAACCCATTCGACTGGCCAGCGTACAGTCCCGATTTAACCCCAATCGAACATCTGTGGGACGAACTTGACGATAAGGGGGTGTCGGAATACCCCTTCTAATCTCGACCAACTAAGGACTGCATTGTTGGAAGAGTGGAACAATATCCCAATAAGAAGGATAAATGCACTGATGAATTCCATGCACAAGAGAATCAGGGCTGTGACAGATGCGCGAGGGGGGCATACGAGATACTGACAAAACAGTGGATTTCACTGTGCGATATTGGGGGGTACAGTCAATTGTGATTCAATTACTAATGAATTATCGGTCAAAACCTAATGCCATTTTGGTAATGTGTTGACTAAAGATGTTTTTTTAATACGCATATAAAATATTGTATATAACAGCAAACACATCACTTTAAATCACCTCAAATGTTTACCCTGCGTTTCTTTATCCTTTCAGTATATAATAATGTTGAATCAATATAACATATTGAAATACTACTTTGTTGCATGTGCCGTGAAACACGGTGCCGTGAAACATTTTTAATATCCTGTCAATGCGACCAAATCACTGCGTATGAATATGTGTGGTTGTCATACTGGTCGATTCTCCGATCTTAATGATGCGGCTGGGGTTATTGTTTGCATTTTAAAGCTATTTGTAGTGTTGACGGGATAAATAGAATAGTAGGTTAGTGCCGTGAATGGGTAAAAATATCTGGTGCGGCACGGAAACAGGATGGGCTCGGCAGAGACTCGCCCATCCCGTTTCCTAAGACTTGCCAGATAGTTTTTACCATGCGCGGCACTAACCTACTATTCTCTATATTTGTGTTGCTGTCGTCTTCGCGATTACCATGGACCTTTTGACTTTGTCTTTTAATTTCAATATTGTGTTGATATAAGAAATGTAGTGTGCATGTCCATGTATAGTGCTAACATGCTATGTATATTTCTTTATAAACAACTTCACAAAACGCCTCTGCAACTTCGTGTTTCTAGTGTGCACACAAGACGTGGCTACAGATTGCGCAGCGCGCATAGACGCTCTTCCCAACCTGTGTGATGTTGCGGGACATGATCTCAAATGCGCTGAGACATGTGGCATCTGTCCAGTGCTACCGGGCAGGAAGAAACGCGCCGTGGGAGATGTGAGTAAGTATCAGTATGTTACAGAGCTACTCAATTGAAAACAGAAATATTGTGCTATTGTTTTTTAAATACCCAAATAATTTTGAAATACCCAATTGATTTCAAAAGGTATACATAACAATAAACAATGTCAAATTTCATATATTGAGCTCAGATTAACATCCGAACGTGCATTGTTATTCACAGCTTGTAGCAGACCCACCATACCTGATACATCTCTCAGTGTCGACAAAGACACTTACGGCCAAGGAGAAACCGTGACATTGACGTGTGTCCATGACCTTGTGTTGTCCGCCAGCCAGACCTGCTCCAGCACCGGAAACTGGATCCCGGAAATACAATTTGTCTGTGACGGTATGTTCATATTATCCCGTCAACACGGAGCATATGTGCCGTGAAACACGGTGCCGTGAAACATTTTTGATATCCTGTCAATACGACCTAATCACTGCGTATGAATATGTGCTGTGGCTGGGATTATTCTTTTTGCATTTTAAAGCCATTATTAGGTGTTGACTGGAGAAATAGAATAGTAGGTTAGTGCCGTGAATGGAAAATATCTGGCGCGGCTCGGAAACGGGATGTGCTCGGCAGAGCCTCGCCCATGCCGTTTCCTAAGCCTTGCCAGATATGTTTCCCATTCACGGCACTAACCTACTATTCACTATTAGGTCCACTGTATCGACAATGGCTGGGGAAAAGGAACACTATCGGAATAAATTGAAATTTACATATATATTCATGGTATGAACTTGTAAATGCCCAACTACTGGATGACGACTGGAAGGTCTTCAGCCGGTATCGTTGGACGTTTAAAAACTTAAATCCCGTATTAATTCTCAAGAAATGTCGTTTGTTATTAATGCATTCGTGCAGTATAGATGGGATTTTAACAGTTTTAATCGTGGCTAAATTATCAAGGACAACATGTCGTTTATTCCTTATAAACCAACCCAGTTACTCAAAATATGTGTCTGACGAACACATGTAAGTACATGTTATTTGAGAATGCTGTAAATCATGTGTAGTAGGAATTATTCGGAACTGTTTTAACAGTGTCCAGTCCCGTACTAAGTTCACAAAATGGAAGTGTTCATTGTTAAGTAGTGGACTTATTTAAGCAATTCAGTTAAAGGTACATGCCCACTCAGTAGACACAAAATATTCTTTATATCAGAGACACCATCTGAGACATTTTCTGGCAAAATATAGATTCATTCACAATTACCCCACGTATTGATTGACATTATTATAATTTTATATCAGATGTAAATTTACACACTGATATCAGGGGCGATAACGTGTTTCATTAAAATGTTAACGGACATTACTATTTATTCACTGTATTTATTGTTTGATGTGCAATGATCATACTTTATAATCTGTCGAAAATATTATTTTGTTCAGCTGGCTAATTTAATTAGCATAAATAATTTAAAAAAATATCATGCCTCATTTGCATATGAAAATAGCCTGATACCACCGCGCGTCACTATCAGTAAAATAAACATTACTACATGATTATATCTGTATAGCGGGCCCGCGTATTCTTTAGAACCGCTGGAATAGTGACACAATTATACACTTGCTTAATTCCTATAAATAGCATATTGTGCCTACTGAGTGGGCATGTACCTTTAACATTATTGAAACTATATCATACCAAGATATTCATATGATGTGTGTGATATTGTAGGCCAAATGCGACTATAAATAGTATTCCTAAAGAAGATCGAAAAGGTAAAGCAAAATAGGTAAAGCAAAACATATCGTTTACGGCCATAAGAAAGCGACAAGCGTACAATTGTGTCCTAGTCTGGCGCGAAGTCTAACCTATGATCAGCGGTACGGGGTACCCCAATACAATAAATATGTAACTACATTAGGTCACATACCAAATACATGCAACCAATGCATCATAGAACACAAACGCCAATAAATTATTTATAATTAGAAATCGACGAGGTACGTCAATTTAAACATTATTTCTCAACTTCATATCCACAGACACTTCCTGATATTTATTCCAGCTATCGTTGATTGCCCGACGGGTAGCGTACGAGTTGACATCGCTGGAGGCACATTTCGGTGTTTCCAGTACTCGGAAGTTCCGGAGACTGTTGCCGACGCCGCCAGTACATGTGCCGGAATGGGCGGCAGCGTCATTCAGGAAGCGGATGCAGCGGCAACCGGTGACATCGATGCCGCCATGCAAGCTCTGTACGTTGTTACACTTATCTTTGTTATTGCATTATCTACCTTTACCGCTTACCGCATAAAAAAAAGTATGTGATTGCAATGTGATTGCTATTGTATAGTTTAAATGTCTACATTTTCAACGGTTCCCAGCAAAAGGAGTATTTGCATTTGCATACATCTGTAGCCGATTTCATCAAAATTGCAATGTATACTTATTTAGCAAAGTATACTTTGAGGGAGTTATCATTTATTTTTTCCAAGATGCATCATTTAATATAGAACCAACCACTGCATACATTTGATGATTCAACGTATGCAGAATTATTATACTGAATTTATTACATTATCACAGCCAAAATGGCTGTGATAATGTAATAAATTCAGTATAATAAAAATTAATAAACTTATCCTAAAGTTGAAAATTTCTCCCTCAAAGTATACTTTGCTAGATAAGTATACTTTGCCATGTTGGTGAAATAGGCTACTGATTGAGGAAACCATAATCAATGTAATCAATGAAAATTGTGTTGTTTACTTTACTTCAGCGCATATTCTGACCGTATATACTGTACAGCTGTATGTCTTGCTCAGCATATAGATCATGGAGCAATAATACTGCGTACAAAGCCCGGGACTCAATCCTTGAATCTCTGCTCATATTAGTGCCATATCTACTGTGCTGACAGTCACAGACATAATACTCTTCTAATCAGTTACTGACATATTAACCGTACAATATGCATGCCTATTACAACAGTTTTTGTTTTTGGTTCCAGCGGTGGCCCTATCGAGATGTGGCTGGACTTAAGCGATGCGATTCAGGCTGGTCACTTTATCTGGGGTGATGGAACTGCGTTGGCCTACTCAAAATGGGCTATTGCAGGTACACGTAGAGAAGCATATACTACTTACTTTAGTTTACATGCTACATGTAGCATTGCTAATCTAAACATAACGTCAATATGAACATTTGAAAGTAGTCAACATATAACATAAATTCTAGTCGGTAGTTAGATGTAAATTACTTTAGAACTGTTTGCTTAAGTGTCTTTAGACGAGATTGTGACCATCGTTTCTCATGTTTCATAGCCATATGCAATATCACATACCCTACAAGATGTATTACCAACGGATTTCGTTCGTATTGATGTGTCAAGAACATATATTCAATCGAGTTTATGTTACGTCATAGTCCAGTATACGATGGTGGGTCAATAAGTAGTGTCACATGATACATAACTTTAAAAGTATGTCCAAAACTACAGTTTTCGTTCTATATTCCGTCAGGGTAGTCTCTCGTCAGATCTATGACAACTGAATGTCATATACTTTAATATAGCGGATATGTTGTACAGTATTTTTCAAGTAATGGAATTTAACTATGTTTGTGTAGGGCAGGATATGGTAGAACGTCATAATCGCGCACGCGCAGGAATGACGTCAAGAGTCGCGCGTGGTCGCACAGCACGTCATTTTGTAAAATTATGGGTCCCACTTCCAGTTCTTTTATGCCCTTTCTGGAGAGCGTATGCGTATGCGTTTTTTGGTTATTCATTAATGATAGCTTTACGATTTTAACACCAACGCACTATAATTACACAATCGGAATCGTACGAAAATCGTGTCAGAAGTTGATATG
Organism: Conchocele bisecta; assembly: GCA_029237695.1. Lineage (NCBI taxonomy): Eukaryota > Metazoa > Mollusca > Bivalvia > Lucinida > Thyasiridae > Conchocele > Conchocele bisecta. The sequence goes on along the minus strand of CM055276.1, from coordinate 6,188,732 downwards.
TTTTCTGTTTCTGCCAGAATACTTGTCAGTGAGGCTTCAAATCGACGCATTCCTTAGACTGGCTTGTTAATTCCGTTTGATAACTACATACGTGTGCTTCTCCAATGACCTCGATTCGATGAATGACATGAAGGTGTATTCTCCATTACGATGTAGTTTGTGCGATTTCTCGGCGATTTAAAAATATCACTATTTTTTCAGGCACTCACCTTGCGGAAATTGTTCTCATTTTCAAACGCTTTGTTAAAATTGTATGACAATATTATTGAGATAGGTCCCGTTTCAGTTGCCGTGTTATGTCATTTATTTGTATAATTTTCTCAACTTTATCTGCGTCTGTAATTGATATCAGCAGTTCCCAGATTTCATAGTCCCCCGTCCGGCACTGAAAGTAGCCACATATTTGCTGACTGGCTGGTAAAGTAGCACTGTCTTACTATAAGTGCGCTGCCGCATATGGCGTATTTCTGTCGTTGTTTTCCTTCTTATTCCTTCTATTTAAATATACAGCATTTGTTTTTCTTTAGTGATTCTGACCGCGGTGCCAGACACTGTATCGAAGCCATGAGCGCTACGTAAATGCGAGTAACGTTAATGAATACAAGTGCCAGCTTTTATTCAAGTTTGACGAGTTGTTAGAAAAATAATGGTCGAGTGACACTAGTTATTGACCCTCCCTCGTAATATGCCTACGTCATGCCGTTAACACAAGTATAGTGCGATAGTCCAACGTTCAAGAATATACATGTACAGTAAAACATATGTTGTCGGTCAAAAGTTCATGAACATTTATGTTATTTGTTTCTACCATGCCGACTTTAAATCAATCGTTTGCATTGTGTTGTAGTACAGTCGTGCTCCTGTGACATTGTTAATTGCCTTATAATCTCTTGCCGTTTTCCATAGAAATCATACTGTAAACATGTGGGAAAAGCCATCTTATATAAGATTTGTTCTGACGTTGAGTTGTTGATAGTCCTGACGAAATGAAAACCTGTGGACAAACCCGGCAATTTGATTATTGCTAAATCACAATGTATATCAATAGAGCCCGACTCCAAGGATCCGGCCTGCTATGATGCCAGATTCCCACGTTACTACGCCGGAGACCTCCGCACCTCGCAAACGAACACGCCCTGTGTTGACTGGCAGTCCGTGGCGGGGTCGGGACTCGCAGACGCCGACTTTCCCGTTGATGACGGGATAGTGGCGGCGGGAAACAAATGCCGAGATCCTAGTGACAGTGGCTACCTGTGGTGCTATGTGGATGACGGCGCCGGGGGTACCACGTCCGAGGAATGCGACTTGTTCATGTGCAAGGAGACAGGTATTCACCATTAGCTATTACAACGCTGAATTTTATTTTGTCGTCCGATATTTTATTTCCATTAATTATCATGATGGATAACGTGTTTTGAATAAAACCGCACTTGCAATGTATACATTTCTGGTAGTTATGTTCGGCATTTATCATGGATCGCTCAAACAGGAGGAGTTTGTGTCATGGACTCTGACAATACAGCTCGGTCCTTGACACAAATGAGCAAGTACGACAAAGCTGCACTTGACTGGTAGTCGTGTTCGGTGATTATCATGTATCGCTTCACTCTGTCTGTAATTATTGTAATTTGATGTTCGCCCGAGAAAATACCCCAATTGAGAGATTCTCAAGTGATGCCAAACATTTTCTTTCCTGAAAAAATAAGGTAAAACAGACAACATTGTACACTATTCGTTTCTCGGATGTTAAGTGACACTGTGCATTTATATGACACATAATTATATTTTAGCTTTTGCAACGCAACGAATACACATGTCTATGTTTCATTGCCGGATATGCCGTGTAGCACTCATGAAGTATGACGTCTAGTTCACATTGCCTTTGGACTACACTTTGCTGGGGAACTATTTTCAATGATATATGTAATATATATATTATTTAAAATAGTTACCATTGTGAAGTGTTCAATATTATGTATCTGCTTAAATCGCTTAACTTTCATCTACAGACATTCTGCCGTGGCCTGTGGGTGATTTCGGCGTGATTAAAACACTCGATGACTGTCCACTCGGTATGGATGGATCGATGTGGATGAACGCATATTCGTTTACTAAATACTCCATCTACATAAACGACCCATGGAGCGCAGCACCCCTAGTGGTGAATCCGGGAAGATACATGAACGACGAGGTATCAACTTTTTCTACCTAAGTGTTGTTCCAGCAGTCAGGTTGAACTGGCTCCGAAATGAAAAGGGCACACTTGTTGGCTCTGTCGATAAAAGAGTTATGTTGATTGCAACATGATATGCAAAGATAATGACAATTCTCGAATTTAATGGATGTTTTTCTTCTGGGCTATGTGTTCCTTTATCACATTGTATGTTTAATGTATGGCTGCTGGAAAGAAATATAATAATATGCTCCTAGTAATAAGTTATGTGACAATGACATGACATATGTGTGCATGATATATGTGTGCATGACATATGTGTGCATGATATATGGTTCCGAACCAACATGCCTCTTTAAAGTCACACTAAGTGGCGATCAGGTAGCTGATGTACAGAGCTGCTTGCCTCCGCATGTACATATGTGACTGCATGCATACTGTAACCTGCAGTCATGTACGATCATATAAGCCTGCATTTTTGTCAGGATTTCGTGGGCCACGAATACTGTACACACATCGACAATGGTGCTGAGTCTGGGCCCTCATTCGGCGGCGGCGGGCATGGCTATTGTGTCCTGAAGAAAACCGGGGCAGAATGTCCAACAGGTGCAGTTTTACTAGTTGTGCACTCGTAACTCTCCACAAATCCCTATCTTGCGTAGCGTGTAATACTGAAGTTGCGGTCACGTGACAATGTCACATGTACGATGTGGCATGGTCACGTGACCGCAACTTCAGTAGTATACGATGCTACCGGATTACGTATTATCGTCGGTTATTTACATCACTGATGGGTTTACATATGAAACATGGTATTAAATATAGGAATGAATGGCCTTTTTGTGGAATTTATCGGGGTATAAACTTGGAAAAGTCGCGGGAATACTGGACGAAGGCCGGAAGGCCTCGTCCAGTATTCCCGCGACTTTTCCAAGTTTATATCCCCGATAAATTCAACAAAATGGCAATTAATTCCTTATAATTCCAGCATTTGAAATAAATTCATCAATAAAATGTATTTATTTTCCGTTTTCTTAAGAATTATTTTAACTGCGCCTGACGGTTACGGAAAGTAGTTCGGCATGGGAGTTTACTGGGATATAAATTTTGGACAGAGACTTGCTCCGGACCAATCAAATGTTAGGGAATTGTGTAAATATTTTTGTGCTGGAATTATATATGAAACATGGTATTAAATTACAAATGGCACAGTTTCAGTAAATTGTATGTCTCTATTCGCACTCACACTGGTTCATATAGACTAGCATGTGATCAGTTTTCATCGATTTCTGCTCTGAAATTGAAGTAATCCTTTTGACAGTTCTCGAAATTCGTGTCCGCTTGAAGATTATCCAATTTAGAAACGCTTTATTTCAATTTCCTAAAGCCTGTTAACATCAGCTGAAGTGAAACTCGTGTCGGTATGAATAAATGATGTTCATTATACGACGACATTACAGCGTCCATGCATGATACTGTGTTTATGCAATAAATAGAATGTAACACTTCTTTGGATACATCATTATATTTATTAAACTCGTGACTGATTTCATAAGAAACTCGGCTGTGAAATCAGTACTCGTTTAATAAATAAATTAACTCAACACTCTTGTAATATTCTCTGTATCATATAGATCTAATTTGTAAATGTAAACGTAGCTGAAATTGTAAATAAACCTTGCACATTTATTTTGCAGGATTGTCAACCGGCTTAGCAGTCATTCCAAACGACTATGTAGAAATGAACATGCAAACACTGGATTTTGTGGTGGTCAACCGGACTGACCTGCCGGATCATTTGATGATCCACGCATGCTGTAAATCTGCTAATTCGTCGACAAAGCTCAGGCTACCATTTTCTCAAGCATTTAGACTTCTTAATATGAAGTACAAGAAGTGTCCAAAGGTCGAAGGTATGCTAAAGCTCTGCTTTTTGCCAGTTCCTTTTCAAAAGAAATAACATTCTTTGTTTAATTCTCCACGGCCGAACACTTTACAAATTGTTGATATCGGTGTTGATATGTGTGTTGTGTACAGGAATGATAATACTAATCTCATGTCACATGTTACGGAGTTATTGCCATTGTGTGTTTTATGTTCTTAATTTGTGTCTGGAGAATATCTCGACCACGCTATGAATAATTTGTTTAAACGTCACACATGTGTATATGACCACCCAATCGTGTGCCATGCGTAAAACTCTCACATTGCAAATATACCGAAGTTAATGATATAAACACGAGTAATTGTACTGCAAATAAATCCGTGCCATGCTTAAACGTTAGCATTGGTGAAATTTGCCGGTTTTACGTTTTGCGCCGGAGGTAGTATCGAGAGAAGGACCTAGAAATGTATTAAATTCAATAACTAATTGATAAGACGTGTTCACAAGTATGAGGAGCCACAGCGAGAAGTACTGGTGCGGTTAAGACACTAAGTAAATGAATATTTGCATGTTGGTACAATCCCAATTAAGATAACGAAATTAATGTTCAGTACTCGTTATTGTATGAATGTTCAGTACTTGTTATTGTGGATATGACGAAGAATAAAAGAACGATTGGTCCGTAGCAAGTCTCTGTCCAAAATTTATATCCCAGTAAACTCCCATGCCGAACTACTTTCCGTAACCGTGAGGCGCAGTTAAAATAATTCTTAAGAAAACGGAAAATAAACACATTTTTTTGATTAATTTATTTAAAATGCTGTAATTATAAGGAATGAATGGCATTTTTGTGGAATTTATCGGGGATACAAACTTAGAAAAGTCGCGGGAATACTGGACGAGGCCTTCCGGCCTTCGTCCAGTATTCCCGCGACTTTTCCAAGTTTATACATCGATACATTCCACAAAACGGCCATTCATTCCTATATTATTTCAGGTATGACGAGCCATTATGAGATGTATTGGTACGGTCCGGAGAACACAGCTACCCAGTTCGGAGATGTGTATACGTATGGTTACAACGGTTATCCGTACAGCCTGCTGCTAAACGAGTGTCACTACACACCAGGAGACTGTGGTGAATATTTGTGATATAGGAATGAATGGCCTTTTTGTGGAATTTATCGGGGTATAAACTTGGAAAATTCGCGGGAATACTGGACGAAGGCTGGACGGCCTCGTCCAGTATTCCCGCGACTTTTCCAAGTTTATATCCCCGATAAAGTCCACAAAAAGGCCATTCATTCCTTATAATTCCAGCATTTGCAATAAATTCATCAAGAACATGTGTTCATTTTCCGTTTTCTTAAGAATTATTTTAACTGCGCCTGACGGTTACGGAAAGTAGTTCGGCATGGGAGTTTACTGGGATATAAATTTTGGACGGCGACTTGCAACGGACCTATCAAATGTTGCAACGGACCAATCAAACGGACCAATCAAATCAAATTTGGTATTTCCACAAGTGTCCGTTGATTCAGATCGATATTGTGATTCACGATTTTTCGAGCCAAAACCCTCTGAACGCGGTCACATATTAAAATGAAATTGTCATTCGCTAAAGTTAGCGACACGCGAATCGAATCGCGTCAAATCAAATATTCCAGTGTGTAGCATCGGACATGAAATTATTGCAATAGTATTGCAACCCTACTCACGTAATATCTGTAGCCACATAGTGTGAAACACTGTAAGTGAAGATAGCATCTATATACGGTAAAACGGCACCGAAGTCATTCATCTCAATGTCCTCAGAAAAAGAAGGGTCACCTACTGTCCCAGACCCGTCTCGTTTACAGACATCTGTTGTGGACTGCGGGGATTTTCATTCTATGGTGGGGCAGGTGCTTTACTCCGCAGTGGTGTGGGAATGGCAGCACGTTCCGGCGAACCAGGCCGCCCTGGCCACTCATATGATGGCGATCCATATTGTCATTGCTGATCAGGGTGCGACCTATCATACGACCTTGGCGACCTCGGATAACCCAGGGACCTAGCTGAGATGTGTGACCTCGCCCTTTTATTGTATGTCTGAGGACGAGGCCTAGAACTGTAATCATGGCAATGTTGTGGTCTAGAATATGAGTAATCATACGAGGTGGTGACCTTGTTGGATACTAGTCCGGCATATAGAGAATAGTAGGTTAGTGCCGTGAATGGGAAAAAATATCCGGCAAGGCTCAAGAATTTCTTTATTTCTCATCAGAAGTATATGTTGTGACCACTCATTTGAACCGTCTCGCCGAGACGGTTCAAATGAGTGGTCACAACATATACTTTGGTTCAGAAATAAGGAAAATAGATAGAGAATAGTAGGTTAGTGCCGTGAATGGGAAAAAATATCTGGCAAGGCTCAGGAAACGGGATGGGCGAGGCTCTGCCGAGCACATCCCGTTTCCGTGCCGCGCCAGATATTTTTTCCCATTCACGGCACTAGCCTACTATTCTATTTATCCCGTCAAATGGCTGTACAAATGGCTGTAAAATGCAAAAATAGTATTGACTGGATATCAAAAACGTTTCACGGCACCGTGTTTCACGGCACATACGCACTGTGTTGACGGGATAAATTTCTAATTGCGGTGACCTTGGGTACTGGGGCCTGAAAAATTGGTTGTGAAATTAGCACTATACTTGTCTACAGTTTGTTTGAGTTTAACATCCAGATCGGACTCACCTGAAAATGTCACATTTCGTTGTTTCAGCGGTTTTGTTCACTGGCCATAAATGGCCTTATTGTTGGCCTGGTTACCCTTCAGGGCCCTGCTGACTGTCTGTCGGTCCTGTCCCAGTACGAACATGGCCGCCGCTTTGTCAGTTAGACCTCTAAGAAAACACTCTACTGTGACATGGTACAGATCGCTCTGACTCGCAGTAGGCGTCCTCTGCAAGGTTGATGACCTTTTTGGCGTAACCATCCAAAGACTCGTCTTCCATCTGTCGCGCCAGTGTGAGCTCTTTATGAGCTGTTGTGGGATTCAATTTAGTTGTGAAACGCTCGGTCATGCATTGATTCAGGGCAGCCAACCCCGGAATGCATACTCATTTCCTGGCCGACAATCATGATACCAATGACTAGTATGTGTTTTATCCCGTCAACACAGTGCGTATGTGCCGTGAAACACGGTGCCGTGAAACATTTTTGATGTCCTGTCAATACGACGTAATCACTGCGTATGAATATGTGCGGTGACGGGTTATTTTTTTGCATTTAAAAGCCATTTGTAGGTGTTGACATGATAAATAGAATAGTAGGCAGAGCCTCGCCCATCCCGTTTCCTAAGCCTTGCCAGATATTTTTCCCATTCACGGCACTAACCTGCTATTCTCTATATATTTATCAGATGATTATGCTAGCTGATGGGCAAATATAACACGGTTTACGGAACTCAGCCTCAGAATGTCTACGCGTTTGTCTGTTAAACTTGATATCAAAAAGACGCTCTGATGTGTAAACAGTAGTGTGATTTTATTTTACCCAATTACAATTTTGAAATACCCAATTGCTTCAGAAGTGACAATACTCAATTACTAATTCCTTATCTGGAGCCCTATACCCTGGTATTATTCATGTATGCAATAACGTTCATGTATTCGTCATATATGCGATATCATTCCAGAACCGGACCCAACGTTATCGTACCACTACAACGTCGACTATACACAAGAGATCATCCGACCAACCATCAAGCTAAGTAAAACTGCCAGTGGCTATACATGCCAAGCTTGGGCTAGCCAGAGCCCGCATGCGCACTCGTATACCGCGGACAGTTGGTTCCCCGCGGATGGCAGTGCGGCGGCCGCAGAGAATTACTGTCGCCCTGTCAATTCCAGCGATTACAGGTGCTATACGACAGACCCATCTAAGGAGTGGGAGGTTTGTGATGTCAAGCCATATTGCGGAGGTACGTCAGAACCTCAACCCAGCGGTCCATAAAATACCATTTCGCGACAACGTGCACAAATTCATTTTCTTATGACAGTTACTCGAACATTCATATTTAGCTGCCGCTCTGGTTAAAACGCATATATTCAGAAGTGGAAACAAATTCTGTAATCTATATATACTTGTTCAAGGTCAAAACACCAAACGGATGAATTTGATTATTCAGAGTGGATTTTGTTACTTCGGCATGGTATGGGCACGTTTTGACCAAAAGTTAAAAAGTACACCTTGTATTGGGTATGTTTTATCTAGTAGCCAAACACATGGCCGACGTGCTAGGTTTTTATATTGTTTTTCAGCAGGTTTCGTGAAATATACAGTGCATGTACTTATATGTGTGTTTAATTATTTCCGAATGCATATTCGTTATTACAAAGCTTATACGTGTGTGTTCGAGATCGTTGACATACTGGAGGAGATGGGAGGCTATATGTAGATACGTCCGTAACTCTATATGTCTTAAATGTCAATTTATTTTGACACACCCGTTACAGTGTGTTACGTATTTAAAATTAAATGATATTTCATGAGCGATGCTTTAATATGATATTTATTTAACGAGTCTACTGATTTCAAGTTTCTTATGAAATCACTCCATGCGTTTCATAAATATATTAAATAAAACCATGATGGAGTATGTGTTTGTGTCATACATGTAAGCACATCGTCATACACTGAAGCTGTGCTGACCAGCTAACGTGTTTTATCCCGTCAACACAGTGCGTATGTGCCGTGAAACACGGCCGTGAAACACGGTGCCGTGAAACATTTTTGATATCCAGTCAATACAATTTTTGCATTTTACAGTCATCTGGCGCGGCACGGAAACGGGATGTGCTCGGCAGAGCCTCGCCCATCCCGTTTCCTGAGCCTTGCCAGATATATTTTCCCATTCACGGCACTAACCTACTATTCTCTATCTATATTCTCTATCTATCACAACATGTGCTTCTGATGAGAAATAAAGAAATGCTTGAGCCTTGCCTAACCTACTATTCTCTATCTATTTCCTTATTTCTGAACCAAAGTATATGTTGTGACCACTCATTTGAACCGTCTCGGCGAGACGGTTCAAATGAGTGGTCACAACATATACTTCTGATGAGAAATAAAGAAATTCTTGAGCCTTGCCGGATATTTTTTCCCATTCACGGCACTAACCTACTATTCTCTATTTCTGCAACGATCCCGTTTGTATATTTATTATATTAAGCTACATTATAAGCATACATACTAAGCGTATTATGATGTTTAACCCTTTCAACCCTAAGGAACTGGAATGGACTGTGATATGCTAATGTTCCGACCAATCCAATGGTCACAAAATGATTTTCAGATTCGTCCATTTATGAAAAGGGGGTGTTTTTGTTCTAAGAAATATTAAAATTACTTTAAAAAAATGCAGATCCTGATGAGACGTCTCGGTATAATAGCGGGATTTCGGGTTCAAAGGGTTAATACACTATGTTATCACAATACGCAATACATATATTCACAGGCGAAACATTTACAAGTTCAGATGCGTACACCGGAACAATTTGGTGGACGTACACGAGCAAATCTTGTCTTCCATGGACACAGTTCACCGACTACACCGATATTGATTTTCCCGACGGTTCAAAGGCTGCGGCGGAAAACTTCTGTCGGTCTCCCGACGGAAGTACGCAACCGTGGTGTTTTGTAGATGCCGTGGGCAATACAGAGCGGTGTCAAATAGCCTTTGAAGGTACGTCATTGTTGGTATTGTTTATAATGGGCTGCAGCGCTCCAGATAAGGAATTAGTAATTCAGTATTGTTACACCATCATTTCTGAAGCAATTGGGTATTTCAAAATTTTAATTGGGTAAAATAAAATCACACTAATGTTTACACATCAACGGACAGCACTCATTGAATAGTTTGCTTCGAAATGAAAACATGTCTTGGCATTTCATTAGAACAATTCTAATGAATTACCAAGATGTGTTTTCATGGAAAATAAGAAAAATATACTATATTTGTGGTCTATTTATTGTTTTCTGCATCATGATAAAGGTTCCACAAATTTTGTATTCCTTTTTGATACTCGCTATTTCTGATTTCAATTGGGTTTTTGTCAATTTTAATTGGGTATTTAAGCAAATATGCAGCTTATCTGGAGCGCTGGGGTTGTTATTATAAAAACGCAATGAAGTCACACATGTAATATTTACACCTCCTATAAATACATAATGCAAACAACCATTCGACGTATTGCGTTTCCATCACAATACAATACATTAGACACACGTGACGTCGCGCGATGTTGTTGATTTGTTAAAGTTCGTAACTTGGCTGTTCCAGGAATTGCGACAAAATGACGTAAAAGAAGATAAAGTTTAATTTTAACGCCATATTTAGTTATTTACATTTTGAAACTCAGAGAATTCAGTGTACATATATGTAATAAAACCATGCATATGGACTGTAGCATTTACTATAGGAATGAATGGCATTTTTGTGGAATGCCTCGTCCAGTATTCACGCGACTTTTCCAAGTTTATATCCCCGATAAATTCAACAAAAAGGCCATTCATTCCCTATAATTCCAGCATTTGAAATAAACTCATCAAGAAAATGTGTTTATTTTCCGTTTTCTTAAGAATTATTTAACTGCGCCTCACGGTTACGGAAAGTAGTTCGGCGTGGGAGTTTACTGGGATATATATTTTGGACAGAGAGGGCCAATCAAATGTTAGGGAATTGTGTAAATATTTTTGTGCTGGAATTATTGGGGTGTACATTGCCTTTCGTCTGTTTAAAGTTTGCGACTTTAACACGCACATACCAAATGTATTGTGCGTACCAGTAAACGCAACAGCCTATGGTTTTATTTCTTAAGTGAATATGTCACACACATGTGACAATGACGGTAAGGGCTTAATATGTTAGAGAGAGAGAGAGACCCTCCAAACACTGTACTGATATATTAACATCGCATAGAAATATATAATTATTCCGAATACGGTAAGGCCTAAACGAAAATTAGTTGTGGTGTTGGCAGAATATACTAGACAGGGTTGGCAACTAGTTAGACAGTTGTGCGTGTCAATATGGCATAGTTCGATCTTGATCAACTTGATTATAGACAACTTGATTGGCAACTTGATTATAGACATATCGCAAATAGTAAACCAGGTTAAAAATGGTTTCGTGGCGACAGTGAATACATTTGGAACTTGTTTGTCTCTCCCTCAGTCCCCCCCCCCCCCCCCCCCGCGCTAATGCCTAATATATTTAGGGTCGGCAGCATATCACTAGGTAGGGTCGGGTTACCCGCACCACAACGCTTTGTTAGGACTGGATATTAAAAGGGTTTTCGTAAAACGTTTTGAAGTGGTTTACCTTTAATTAGTATTATTGCACGGATGCGGCGAAATCCTTTGATCTCCGCAGTGCACTAACTGCCGGATATCACTGTCTGGACCTGTCTGGCCCACTTCCCCCGTGTGTTAATTCAGCGTGTGTTATATGCTTGAGATTAACGCCTATTCTACATGTCAGGATAACATGTGCATGCGCAAACATCAGCAATCAATTAAGTAGAGCAATATCGGTGCGAACCTTTAACCAGTCATGCCCTGATAACATGGCCCATTCATGATTGACAGGCTACAAGTGACTGGGCGACTTACTGATCGATACCCCGAATATGAAGTTTCATGGCGATGTGTTACGAAAATACAAAAAATACTATTAATTAGTGCTATGAAAATGCCAATAACACTAACAGCTCGTGGAGTGATATAATTGTTATAGAACCACGAACACCGAAAGCCTATGCTCAATAAATGTAAACCCAATAATTGTTTACAAGAAAACGTTGTTAATGTGAAATTTACAGACTATCATAATGTTGCACTTACGAACATTTTAGTCGCAAGAAGTTTAGTGAAACGGGCCCCAGAATTGTCTCCTTTGATATCAAGTTTATCAAACTCGGCTCGGAAACGGCATAAATCCCTCTGCATGGCTCGGAAATCTTACGAAATTCCTAGCCTATGTATAATACATACGCCAAATACTCGCCGTTGTTGATTCTATTTTCGACCATTCCAGTCGCATTCATGAATCGGTGTGGATCAAACAACCTTGAAATACTAGCGGCAAACACTGCAGATCATGATTAGACAGCTCATTACGAGCTGGCTCGTCTGGATCTGTAGTGTTTGTTAACATTGATTTATGGCCCGTGGCGCTGAAGGGGTTACGTCTTACCTATACATGTAAGGTAGTATCTAAAGACCGTAATTAGACTTGTATCAGAGATTCACAATGTGCAATCTGTAATGCTGTTGTATACAATTATTATAATGTGACGTGTCAAGAGTAAAGTGGGAGCTGCGCTCTGGTTCTGAATGCTGCTACGTATTTAGGTCGGTATATATGAAGAATATTATCCAAGAAAAACAAAACAAACGCAGGTTCTGGTCAGTGTGCGTGGCTCCGCAGATTAGTCTGGTCCTGAGTTTGTCGGACACGGCGCTCAGTCAGCACTTTTTCTCATGATGCAATTTCCTTCACAATGCTTGCTTTATTTTTGTTCACCTCATGAATTTCATGCACATTATTTATTATTTGCGCTCTCCTATTGGAGGAAATAAAGATATTATTATTATTATTATATGCTCAGAACGTTTTCCAGACCCAGGTATTCTCTACGTATATTACAGATGCCTCAGACTGTGTGTACCGAGACATTAACGGGGAGTGGCATGACGACTCGTGTACGACCACACACCCCGTGCTCTGTGAAGTCCCTGCAGAGGAAGGTACGTGCAACCTACAGCAACGATTTATTGAAGGTTCCCAAACGAAAACCAGTGGTAATCTAAGTGAAAACGCTTGTTTTGTACAACGATATCCATAGAAACGAATATCGTGTGGCTTTTTATTTTTATTTTTAGTACGCGAACACGACAATTTCGCTTACCGTCTCCCAACTATTTAAATGCCTGTCGTTTCTTTCAACGCATCGTGTTGACATTATTTTCGCTATTTTTAATTCGCAAATGAAGTTTTCGGTTGTTTATACGTGCCACGTTTAAGCCAACGAAAACATCGTATTTTAATTATAAAAACATAAACGATGTCAAAACGATGTGTAAACAGCCAATCGTTCGTTTGTGTAACCAGGAACAAATCCGGGAGGGGTTTCACTAAACTTCGTGCGGAAGTGCAACTTTAGGATCTTCTGGAAATGTCAATGGGTGGGTTTACATTTATTGAGCATAAGCTGCATATGCAACCTATGCTCAATACATGTAAATTCAATAATTGTTTGCAATGCTGCATGTGATTAGGGACGGAATTGCAGTAGTGAGTGTGTTGATTGCAAGCTTCGTGCTGATTCGATGGTTTTGCCCCATGCTGGTACATTCCCGTCCCTATAGGTCTGGACCGTTCTGTTGAACCACAAGCAAGCAATCAATCAATTGATCATTGAGGTAGTTACTCAATACACACACCATGCTGTGCTCCAGCGGCGATGATATGCCTGAACCAGGACAGCGATTGCGATGATTGTACATTCTCGTCACTATAGGCCTGTTATGTTCAACTACAATCAATCAATCAATCAATCAATCAATCATGTGGTCGTTGCTCAATACACACAACATTCGGTGATCCAGTGGCGATGGTATGCCTGAACCAGGACAGCGACTGCGATGACGACTTTTTCGCCCATCCGAACAGCTGCACGGACAACACAATGTGGTCCATATATCGGTGCCGCAAAACGTGTGGAGTGTGTGTGGATGGCATGCCAGGTAATGCTACATATACTTTTATATTCATTTGTTTTTGAGATGTCATAGTCCATTCATTATATTTAGAGGATCTTACTTGGGTAATGATTTAATATGATATTTATTAAACTCGTTGACTGATTTCATAAGAAACTCGGCTAATATGCCGAGTTTCTTATGAAATCAGTCAACGAGTTTAATAAATATCATATTAAATCAGCACAAATGTTAGATTATATTTATTGCATATGAGCATCATCATAATTTGAAGCTGTATTTATTACCTATCAGTTTAGCTGTATCGGCCTCATTTGCATATTTATTACACTAGACTGTATTATGATTTTTATTAGATTGTGTTATGAAAATGTGAAAGCCCAATTTATGCAATAAATCAAGTTGTATTTATTTGGTTGAGATTTTGTAGTCTTGTATGCTTGCCACAAGAAATGATCAAAGAACAATTATTTTGTTGTAAAGAATTTCTAAAATCTAAACGATACTGCATTCGCGAAGTATTTGCGGACATGCTTTTACATCCTGATTATAACTGAAGTTAGATACGAATTTTCTCAAATATTTTCGGAAGGCGATGAAATAAGTTTAAAAATAATAACTTGAATAATGTGATTATATTTATTGAACTTTTCAGCTACATGCACCGTGCCTGGATCGGTTGCCCAGGCGACAATTATTACCACTGGAACGACCTTTGACGTCGGATCCTACATCGAATACAAATGTGACGTTGGCTACCATCTGTCGTCCGGCGACTTGTTCAGAGGCTGTACGTATGCCGGTGTATGGACAGGAAATGCCCCGGTTTGCGCAAGTAAGTCAATCCAGTAGCCGATTTCACCAAAATTGCTAAGCATATTTATCTTGCTAAGTACAATGTGAGGGAGAAATTTTCAATTTACGGATTCATTTGTTAATTTTTATTGTACTGAATTTATTACATTATCACAGCCATTTTGGCTGTGATAATGTAATAAATTCAGTATAATAATTATGCATACATTTAAGCATCACATATATACATTCGTTAGTTGTATACGAACTAATGCATTTCTGGATATATAAATGACTACTCCCTCATAGTATATTTAGCTCGATAAGTATACTTTGCCATTTTGGTGATTTTTACCAATGGATTACTGAATTTATCACTTGATTTTATGATAAAACATATGGAAATGACAGCAAACAAGAGAGCCGAAGGCCACAATATACGCCCATCGAGGTATAGCCAGAGCCAGTATGCAACGGAGATTACAAATACATGGAAAAATAAATCAGTAACATTGACGGATATACCACTCAGAAAACTAAAACTTAAAAAGACTTTAACGCACATTTAATAAAATGAAATAGCACAAATGTCATTTCAAAAGTCATGTTCCCGTTACACTGAACACAGGGGTCGTGTGGGTGGGCGATAGAACGAAAACATTGATGATGGCTAATAAGTACATGAAATTTCAAGCCAATCTGACTGACGGATGCAGAGATAACCGGTATGCAAACAATTATCCTTTGACCTGACCTTGAAAGGAGTGGCCGCCGGCGCGGGCTATATAATGAATATATTGATGATGACAAATAAGTGTGTAAAGTTTCAAGGCAATCCGACTAAGAGATGTAGAGCTATAACAGATATAAATTTTCGTTAAAGTTTTTGGCAAAGTTATTTTAATATAACAAACATATCAGACATATAACAGAAAACCGAAACATGTAACAGATGTTGCAACACTTTAATAACACACATCTTTAAGTAATTTGACATCGACTGTGGGTATGCGGATCGCATATGTGGGCTATGGAATGAAAACTATTAGATGGTCATACACAGGAATATGAAGCATCAAGTCATCGGATTGGCAGCAATAACATGTAGTCAAAAGCTTAAGTTAGCTCCAATGTTTCCAAAACTTTAACGCAATTCGGACGGGCACACGGGCGGACAATCGGACAGCGCTTTACCATAATACGTCCCGTTTATCAAACGGGCGTATAAAAGTTGAGCATGCGCTTATATGAGTTGTAAAAAGCATTTTTTTTGCAACTAAAATATTAAAAGAAATTTCAACTTTATTAAAGGGGGTGGGGTGTTTTACATGACCTGCCGGTGATGCAACTGTGTGTGATGACTTCCAAAATTGTGGGAAATGCGACTGGTATATGCTTTCACCGTCATATTTACATTGTCATTGCGGTCTTTGACGGTCTAGAGGCTGGTGTCATTTGAAGGAGTGTATAGTAGGCACATGTGGTTTATTATAGGAATGAATGGCCTTTTTGTGGAATTTATCGGGGTATAAACTTGGAAAAGTCGCGGGAATACTGGACAAAGGCCGGAAGGCCTCGTCCAGTATTCCCGCAACTTTTCCAAGTTTACATCCCCGATAAATTCCACAAAAAGGCCATTCATTCCTTATAATTCCAGCATGTGAAATAAATTCATGAAGAAAATGTGTTTATTTTG
Organism: Conchocele bisecta; assembly: GCA_029237695.1. Lineage (NCBI taxonomy): Eukaryota > Metazoa > Mollusca > Bivalvia > Lucinida > Thyasiridae > Conchocele > Conchocele bisecta. The sequence goes on along the minus strand of CM055276.1, from coordinate 6,172,411 downwards.
ACAGACGGCAGCCATTTGTTTACATTGACAGCACTGACAGCGCACCCGTAGAAAGTAGTTCGGCGTGGGAGTTTACTGGGATATAAATTTTGGACTGAGACTTACGGGCCAATCAAATGTTAGGGAATTGTGTAAATATTTTTGTGCTGGAATTAGTGTCATTTGAAGGAGTGAATAGTAGGCATATGTGGTGTATTGTGCCCTAAATGATACTCTGTTGTGTTGATGGGCCGTTAAGCACTATTCCATTCCATTAGTGTGCCATATAAACAGTGGACTGTTTCGCCAATTGAGTGTTCCATACTGGCACCATTATCGTAACGTTTACTTGTGTCGTCTTTCAATGTATTATCGTTTTCCTCTCGTACATTGTATGAATTGTTGTTTGTTGGATGATTTATAGTCATTTATGTTTATATATGTCGCCTTTTTTCATTATTGTTGTCATCAAATCCTTGTTTACATTCGTGGGAGGGGAAGTAAACCGCTGGTCCGATAGTGAACCTCAGTGCTTGTTGAATGGAATGTGATTTTACCCTTCAACACAGTGCCGTGAAACATTTTTTGATATCCAGTTAATACTATTTTTGCATTTTAAAGTTATTTTTAGGTGTTGACGGGATAAATATAATTATATAGTAGGTTACTGCCGTGAATGGGAAAAATATCTGGCACGGCACGGAAACGGAATGTGCTCGACAGAGCCTCGCCCATCCCGTTTCCTGAGCCTTGCCAGATATGTTTTCCCATTCACGGCACTAACCTACTATTCTCGATAACTGTACAACTATACGCTTTATCTTGTACGTTTTAATGTTTATATGTTTTCTTCGTCTATCTCCTGTGGGTGGTGTTTGTTTTTATATCACTGAATTGATTCAATTCTAGCTCACGTCGCCCTATGGAGCAATTCACTGAGTATGCAAGTTCGGAGTGATATTACCGACAGCCGAGTTCTCTACTTGTCCGACAACCCAACCATGAGGGTACCGAAAAATGGCAAGGTGGTCGGTTGGGGCTATTATACGACAATGTCAGGCGTGTTAATGGCACAGATTTGGCGACGATCTGATCCTGGTTTGAACTTGTAAGTGCAACTGATATTAAAATGTTGGAGTTGTACCCTTAGTGTATAGCTGTGAGCAATGGCGTGACATTCCAGTAGTGAGGTTAATGCGCACCGAGCATGAAGCACTAAATTATGAAGTGAAACCCATGACCATTAGAGTACGCGTCGTGAACAATTTAAATTCCTCATATTGTATGGCGAGCCGATTGCATAATAATTCCAGCACAAACATATTTACACAATTCCCTAACATTTGATTGGCCCGTAGCAATTCTCTGTCCAAAATTTATATCCCAGTAAACTCCCACGCCGAACTACTTTCTACAGGTGCGCTGTCAGTGCTTTCAATGTAAACAAATAGCTGCCGTCTGTCAAAATAAACACATTGTTTTTATGAATTTATTTAAAATGCTGGAATTATAAGGAATGAATGGCCTTTTTGTGGAATTTATCGGGGAATTTATCGGGGATATAAACTTGGAAAAGTCGCGGTAATACTGGACGAGGCCTTCCGGCCTTCGTCCAGTATTCCCGCGACTTTTCCAAGTTTACACCCCGATAAATTCCACAAAAAGGCCATTCATTCCTATAATCAGTAAACTTGTTTAATAACTATCATATTAAATCATCACTCACCGCCCGTAACGTTTCATACATCAGTAGCATATTTCACCAACATTGCAAAGTATACTTATCTAGCAAAGTATACTTTGAGGGTGAAATTTTCAATTTTATGATAAATTTATTAATTTTTATGATACTGAATTTATTACATTATCATAATTCTGCATACTTTTAATCATCAAATATATGCAGTTGTTAGTTCTATATGACATAATGCATTTCGGGAAAAATAAATGATTACTCCCTCAAAGTATACTTTGCTCTGACGTAAATATCCACACTGTTATGAGGGGTCATAACCGTGTTTCCTTAAAATGTTAACGTACATTACTATTTATTCTCTGTATTTATTTTTTTGTGTGCAATGATCATACTATATAATCAGTCGAAAATATATTTTTCAGGTGACGCATTTAATTAATTAGTATAAATAATTAAACAATAGCCTGATATCACCGCGAGTCATTATCAATAAAATACATAGTATACATGTATTACTAAATGCTTATATATGTATAGCAGGCACTCGTAATAACTGGTGGAATAGTGACACAATTGTACATTTATTTAATTCCTATAAAGAAAATGTGCCTACTGAGTGGGCATGTACTTTTAAGCGGACTAAATCCAATCCACATCGTGCACTGCACCAAACTTTATGTTGTAGCTTTCAATTAATCGGTCACACGGTTATAAGTCCGTCTGGGGATCAAACAGCCAACTATGTGGAGCTGGAAGAGTCGGATCAGTTTGACGTGCAGGCTGGTGATTGTGTCGGCCTCCTATTTCTGTCCTCTCACACGCTGGGTGGAATCCCCTTCGATGGATGCAGCAGTAAGTTATTGAAGGACTTGGTGGAAGAATTAGAAGGGGGATAAGTCCCTCTTGACTGAAATCGCATTTTTCCTTGAGCCCTTCAAGTGTCGATGTGACTTTGAAAATGGGGATTATGACATCCATTGCAGTCGTAAGCGACTATATAGGTTTGTGCCAATATACTGGTTCATTGCAGATTCGGGTCACATCCGTGGTTTCATATTGGGTGCTGGTCGCAAATGATTGGCCATATATACATTAATGTGGCCATAGTTCTGCAGGCACGGTCATAATTAAGGACTTCTATCCCTAGCATCCACAAACCGTGATTGGAGTCTTCTCTTCGATTGTAGCAGTTGTATTGCATTGTATCCTAAACATCAGTTTACATTCTTGCGTGCTTAGAAGGACACCATTTATTTTACATCATATTTGAATTGATACTCAAGCGATCAATGATACATGCTGAACACGATTATCAGAAAACGATGTACAGTTGGAAAAGCACGAATTTCTGCCGTTAGAACACCTTCCAGAGGAGCTCTATGTACGTTATATTTAGTGGGATTCGTAGGTTTGACGTCATGCTGATTAGCTTAAAGTAAGCAACTTGACGTCAAGCAGACACACTCTGCAAGTTCAAACGCCGAAAATGCCCGGCAAGTTGTTCTACGTAAAGTTATTTGTTTCAAAGTTCGGCAATCTACTTAATATCACACTGGTATATTGAATACATTAGACTAACATCACTGTCCATGCATTTCGCAGCGGATTATACATCCGACGCGGAATTGAATTACTACAACAGTGACTTCGAGTGGGCAAAAGATGAGGAGTCGGTCAGCAGATGGGTGTCCAAGTGGCGAGGGGTAACTGCCCCATACAAAAAACTGGACCATCCTGAACTGGGGATCGAGTTCACACAGAAATACACCGATACCAGGGACTGCAGACACTACTCTATTACAGTTCAAGTTGAATGATCCACATGGGACACCGTTCTCCAAGCTTTATAGCTATACATCGTTTCAATTACGGTGGTTGCGGATACAACCATACTATCATTCGCTTTCAAGCACGAGTTAAGCCTAAAAGTAAGTGGATTTTGTATGTGGTTCTTGACATATGCTTCCACTTACATGTATATAACATATTAACAGCCGTGTGTATAATGCTAGATGACATTTATTGTGGCCTTCCGCAACCAGGATGTATGGTTGCTGACAGTTGATGCATTTTCCAACTTGTTTTCGCATGGTGTGGCATGTATTGTATAGCTTCAAAGGAACATTGCATTTTAAATATGAGGCTAAAGTGTCAATAAATTATTCTGTGATAATTAGTAAAGAAATAACATTTCATTTGTTTAAAACAATAACATCATGTGGAATGGGTAGCGCAAACGAACAAAAGTTACATCCGTATAATTTTACAAACATGTCTGAAACGAAGGGGAACAATGATGTTATTTAATATGGATGTGTTATGATTTCTTTTATTAAAGACATTAAGATACAATTGTCCTGCACTAACTTTACATTATGTTTATCTCTTAATGTTGTCCATTACCATTACTGAGAATATAGGAATTGAAAATGGTGATGTGTTATCTGGGCATATTTCGCGCGTCCAGTACTCATTCGTGTTTTTATTATTACAGAGTACGTACTTGTATATACTGAGTCAGACACATTCATTATAGGAATGAATGGCCTTTTTGTGGAATTTATTGGGGTATAAACTTGGAAAAGTCGCGGGAATACTGGACGAAGGCCGGAAGGCCTCGTCCAGTATTCCCGCGACTTTTCCAAGTTTATATCCCCGATAAATTCCACAAAAAGGCCATTCATTCCTTATAATTTCAGCATTTGAAATAAATTCATCAAGAAAATGTGTTTATTTTGACAGACGGCAGCCATTTGTTTATATTGACAGCACTGACAGTGCACCTGTAGAAAGTAGTAGACTTGCTACGGGCCAATCAAATGTTAGGAAATTGTGTAAATATTTCTGTTATGGAATTATTGTAACGTGTATTCACATGGTGGTGGGAAACGGGATACTTTGGTATGGTTTATTTTCACACAACAGTTAATGTTTGTGTAGACGATATATAGTTGGCTTGCTACAGTTAAAATGTAGCAACATGTTAGTTTCATGATAGCATGTGCATTTCTATCAGACTTATATACTTTTGTTATTTGTTTATGTTGTTATCCTTAGTATACTTTGTTATGGGTACTAAATACAAACTACGTTTAACACAACCGTTTGATTTGTTTTATTGTTCCACTGTTCAACTGTATTGTAATTTTCAAATTTGCAGCGTATATCAGAAAATGATAGTTCGGAAAATCTGTTTCATGGCGACGCGCTTTCCGACCTATCATTTTCTGATATACGCTGCACATTTCAAAATTACAATGCGGTTAACCTATTTCTAATGCACTCCTTTACTACTGGCGTAGGATTACATATTGAAATAATTTGCGACCGTTCATCAATAATGATATACCTGTAATGTATGACCATCAGCCAATCAGATTGCGTGATATTTATAGAGTGCATTAGAGTGCTTATAATCTACTTATAATGCACTGTGTCTCAGATATGTATAGAAAGTGAGATTAGAAACATATTAATATATTAATCTCACTAGCGTGTAGAAAGGAAACCTACTATATAGAGAATATTAGGTTCGTGCCGTGAATGGGAAAAAATATCCGGCAAGGCTCAAGAATTTCTTTATTTCTCATCAGAAGTATATGTTGTGACCACTCATTTGAACCGTCTCGCCGAGACGGTTCAAATGAGTGGTCACAACATATACTTTGGTTCAGAAATAAGGAAAATAGATAGAGAATAGTAGGTTAGTGCCGTGAATGGGAACAAATATCTGGCAAGGCTCAGGAAACGGGATGGGCGAGGCTCTGCCGTCAACACCTACAAATGGCTGTAACATGCAAAAATAGTATAGACTGGATATCAAAAATGTTTCACGGCAACGTGTTTCACGTCACATAGGCACTGTGTTGACGGGATAAATTGTAGTTTGTTATTTACTTTTCTTCGGATTACGTTTCAACGCAATAGACCATAAAGCCATCTTGAACAAACGCAGTCATCTAGATGAGCCGGTTCGTAACGAGTCTCCTAGTCAGGATCTGCAGTTCGTATTATTCAATTCTAAAACAAGTCAATATCTTCTCATTAATGGTATCTTCCAAACAATTAGCATGCTAACTTCAAGGTGGATATATAGTGGTAAAATGGATAAACTAAACAATGTGACGTCAATCCGACGAAATCCGTAAATACTAAAGTATATAATCATGATAATGTCTGTAAGTTATTGTAATGGACGTTACTACTGTCTGTTCCACGTTTTTCTGCCGATGAACTTTTGGCTATTAAACACATTAAATCTAAAAAATATTTAAAAGTAAGTACCAATAACAAACATTCACCCTCCCCAAAAAAAAATTATTTGATGAAATTCCATCAAATATTGATTTTATTACGAAAAAACGATTTTCCTATGGGAATTTAACATGGGGGCTAAACATACATTTTTTTTATTTGTGGACCGATTTTTAAAATATATCTGTTTTCTTTTAAATATTTTTTAGATTTAATGTGTTTAATAGCCAAATGATCGTCGGCAGCAAAACGTGTAACAGACAGTAGTGGTCTTGCAAGCTGAGTAAGCTCTTTATAAGACTATACAGGTTTCCGTCAAATCAAGGGAAGACCTTTTCCGCGGTAACCGTATATTCGCGGCCGTTGTGGGGACATCTTGGCAGGGGGCAACATCCGGGCATTTCAACCTCCAGCGTGCACTCGGTTGGAAGGTTCCATTCAGGGCATCTGTAATAGTAGACTGGGGTTAGCTAATCTTTCTTGGCAATACGAGATTTAGTTTTTAAACCTCATGAAAAAATCGTGAATAGCAAGAGTTTCCTGATGGAATTTGAAAATGTTATGTGTTTTTTTTCTCAAAATCCGCGCTCTTTTTATCCACAGCTGTTGGAAAATCGTACAGTGGAACCTCTGTAAACCGTACACCCTTGGAGGTCACCAGAGTGTCCGGTTTAGAGAGGTTCTACTGTACAGACAGACAACTACTACAATACACGTGTGGGTGCTTTGCGATCACGAACATACAATCTCAGCTGAGACAAATGGCAATGGACCCGATTACAATTAAGTAGAACTACATGTTATTTGTGTCCCGTTTAGAGGTGTTCGACTGTATATAGCGTGAATAATTAAGCTGCCACCTGCGAAATTAGTATGGTACATTGCCACGGGTGTGACCAGCGTAGCACCTGGTCAGCCGGTGCATTCATTCACCCATGTATACCACGGCCTACGATAGTGACCATCCTGTCAATCAAATAGTGTGTGTTTTTGTTTACGTCCATGTCTTACAGTTTCCGTCCATCAATTAAATGATCAAGCACTACACTGGCAAGCAATGGCCTGTCAACTAGTCTGGGTGCATACAGGGAGAATTCGTCAGCTAAGTAAATACTAGTTGGACATCAAACCAACCTTGGGTGGGGATATTATATGTCTACATGTGTATGAATACAGCAGAAAAACAACATACATATACTATGATTAGATTATGTATTATTTAATTCCTAGATTCGCGAGCTTTAAGTAGTGCTGGTAACATTTGGTAGACATCAACCCGATATATATATATATATATATATATATATATATAATGTTACCAGCACTCTATATGCTATAGCTGGTACCACATGTACGAATAACATTACTACGTATATTGATAAATGTAGCCCCTGCCAAGGCGACACCCGGATGAAGACTGGTACAAATCAAGTGGTGTGTTGTCTAAACTGATTTTCCAGTTCAATGGCGAACAGTTCTTGTGGATGTACAATTTGAGCTGGCGCTACGCTTGTCGCAACCGCAACGTCAATGAGGCCTTTTTGTCATGACGGTTCAGATATTGTAGACTATAAACGGAGAAATAGGCGTTGTCGTATTTGTCGCCAGTCTACATGCTGATCTGCTAGCATACTCCTGTAGTCTGATACGAAGTAGTTGGTGCAACGATCACCCCTCTGTTCGGACACGGGCTCATATTGTACAGACATGGTGGCTAACTGAAATATGTGTGCGTGTGATCTATGTAAGTCAGGAAAATAACGATACTTCTCAAATGGAAATGTGAACTTGCCACCAACATATTGATCTTAACTACCGTTAATAAAAGTGCTTAATTTGTTATAATACGAGCTTGTGTCCGACCAGAGCCGGAGCCCTTGTTGGTTACCTACTAGTAATACCCTATTAAGCTGAAACACGCCAGTTAATATAGCGGGAGCGGGTGCATACGCTGATCCGAGTCTAAGCCGTTTACAAAGGCCATACGTCCAATTTCTCAGTGCGTAGTCATGTATATATATAGATTATGAGGCGCCAGCGATATAATCTATATTGTATCGTTCTCAGACCATGAGCTGAGAAGTTTAAATATACAAAAGTACAAAACTACTATATAGTTTGGTATTTTTGTACTTTTATATGAAAATCTTACAATATAATCTCAATTGTAAACTTCTCAGCCCTTGAGATTAGGAATTTATCAAAACAATGCTTGCTGTACAAGACTATAGGTGTTTTGTACGAAAACCATAATCTTCAGCAAAATATATGCAATGAACCGCGAAACCGCTATATCACAATCTCCCTAAGTCTGGCAGACTCTTGTCTGAATGGTTTCTCTATTTTATAGTATCTCTTTAAGGCCCAAACTCTATTTGCCCCACACTTTCCACACACTTGATACATAGCACAAGTACCCTTTCCACACACTAGGCATGGTTTCAAGGGGGTATTCTTTTTTACTCTAAATTTATGGGTTGCACAGTATATTGAGTTTTTCACTGATTTTATCGTGCATGGTTTATCTGAATGGATATTTTTGTATTGGCACATGTTTATGTTTATTTCTTCCATTTTTTGCATTATATATACAATAATTTTTCTATTAAATAAAAGAAATATATTATAATAAACCAAAGATTAAAAAGAAATGAGTGCTACAGATGTACAAGATATTCTGAAACTCTATCGTGATAGAGTTATTAATGATGAGCAATTGCGAAAGATTGTTGATGCTTGAAATCTTCAGAGACCAAAGCCGAGACTAAAACCATCTGTGGAAGAAAACCGTAGGGAAAGACGTAGAAAAAAGAAGCAAAGAAGGAAAGAGAAACTTAACCAAACAAAGATTGAAAAACCAATTCCAGCCCCACGATCAATAAATCGTGTACAACCAATTCCAGCCCCCCGTTCAATAAATCGTGGAAAAAATAAAACTCCAGAATTAAAATTAATTGACAAGCCATTGTGTGCTTATTTCAAGTCATATGAAATCAATGCAAAGAAATATAAAGATCCTTCTGTTCTATTCGATGAAAATCAATCTGCTATAATAAAACAAATCAATCAAGATATAAAAGAATACAATGGAATAAAGTTTTCAATTGGCATTTCTTTAAAATTCTTCAAAGATGAAAACGGCGGAGAAAGAAAGTATGTCATCGGACAAGCCCATGGAGAACAAAGTGCTGTTCTTGATGGATCTAAAGTAGTTGAATTTTATAATAATCAACTTCTTATCTGCAAACTTGGATTGAAAAATTTACAAATACAGCATCAGGCCTAGAGATTGAACACTGTATTAAACTGTACTTAAACATTGCAAAATATGAACCACTCAAAGGCTCTTCATATATCCCTTTACCCAAACCATTGATAAATAAAAAAGCAATAATCAATGTAAAGAATAATGATAATGAATGTTTGAGATGGGCTCTGACATCCGCTATATACCCCGCAAAAAGTAACCTTAATAATATTTACAGTTACACAAAAACACAAAATATAAAGACAATTTGAACTTGAAGGAGATCGATTTTCCAACCCCCATAACCCAAATACCAAAAATGGAAAAACAAAACAATCTTGCAATAAATGTTTATGGATACACAATAACAAAAAAGACAGAGAAAATAAGCATATTCCCATATTACATATCAGATCAACCAACAGAATTGAATAGAATTAATTTACTATTAATATCTCAAGACGATGAAGTTGATGAAGAAGGTGAAGAACCAAAGAAAGAAACGCAATATCATTATTGTTGGATTGAAAACCTAAACAGACTACTCGTAGATCAAAACAAACACAAAAACAAAACATACTTCTGTGAACGTTGCCTATACGGATTCTCACAAGAAGACTTACTACTCAAGCATAAAGAAGATTGTGAAGGCATCAACAAAACTGCAACACAAATAGAAATGCCCTCAAAAGATAAAAACCATATAAAATTCAAAAACCATCAAAACCAACTACCAGTTCCATATGTAATCTATGCGGACTTTGAAAGCATAATAACCCCTGAAAACAAACCTGCTGGTGACAAATCAGAAATAACAAGTGAACATGAAGCTTGTGGTTTTGGATATCAAGTTGTGCGGTAGATGGCAAAGCAGAAAAAACCAGTAATATACAGAGGTGAAGATGTAGTTGAAACATTCTTAAACCATTTGAAGTGTGAAACAAGCAACATCAACAACACTTTTACCAATCCAACTCAAATAACAATGACAGAACAAAACACCAAAGATTATGAAAGTGCAACTCATTGTTGGATATGTGAAACAGAACCAAACGATACAAAAGTAAGTGAGTGAGTGAATAGGGTTTAACGTCCGCTTTTCTGACATAGAGGTACAAGCCTCAGGGAGTCTACACGCAGACGGGTCAACGGGGTCGTGTCCCGTATCCACCTGTCCGAGGGGGGTAAATCCCAACTTCAGAACTCAATATTTACAATCAAAATATATATTCAGTCCTGAAATTAGAACAACCTGATCTGGTGCCAGGCCCTCGCCACACCAGCATCATTTATCCCATCCCCTAAAAGTAATAGGATTAGCGCTAATCTTACTTTTATATATGGGGCATAGCCTGACTCAACTCTCACATACAAAAAATGTACATGAGGGCCAAATCCGGTATAGTGGGTTCCGGAAAGTATGAACCCAATCGTTAAGCCAGTTTAGTCGCCTTTTACGACAAGCAATGGCGACTGCAGCACTATTCTCAGGATCAGTTGATCCCGCCCCGGTGCCTGCACGAGGCCTTACAAAAGTAAGAGACCACTGCCATTTCACAGGTAAATACAGAGGAGCCGCACACAAAAATGTGCAACCTAAAAACTCAAAATAAAACCAGGCACAACTAAAAATCCCTGTAGTATTCCACAACCTAAAAGGATATGATAGTCATCTTATAATGCAAAAAAATACACACAGCAAACCGCAACATAACTTGTATTCCAACCAACGCTGAAAAGTACATCTCATTTAGCATTGGACAACTCAAGTTCTTAGACAGTTCCAATTCATGCCTTCATCACTTGAAAAGTTAGTAGATGCAACAGATAAATCAGATTTCAAAATCACCAACAATGTCTTCAACAATAAAACAAATCTACTTTTACGTAAAGGGGTTTACCCCTATGAATATATGAACAACAAAGAAAGATTCAATGAAACACAATTACCACCTATAGATACATTTTACAGCAGTCTTACAGATGAAAGTATCAACCAAAAAGAATATGAACACGCACAAAAGGTATGGAAAGAGTTCAACTGTAAAACCCTTGGAGATTATCATGATTTATACCTTAAAACTGATGTTGTTTCTGCTTGCTGATGTATTCCAAACATTTAGAAAAACATGTATAAATGCATACAAACTTGACCCATTACACTACTATACAGCTCCAGGTCTATCATGGGATGCTCTACTAAAAAACACACAAATAGATTTAGAACTACTAACAGATATTGATATGCATTTATTCATAGAAAAAGGTATGCGTGGCGTATAAGTATGGTATCCAAAAGACATGCAAAAGCAAACAATCCTCTTGTAGCTGATTACAATCCAACTGAAGAAAACAATCACATCATGTATTACGACGCAAATAACCTATACGGATGGGCAATGAGTCAACCTTTACCGTACTCCGGTTTCAAGTGGAAACCCTTAAACAGTAGAAACACAGTTGCTCAACCAAAACCAGGCAAAGGTTTAATCCTTGAAGTACACCTAGAATACCCAAAAAGCCTACATAAACTACACAACGATTATCCACTTGCACCTGAGAAACTAGCAGTAAAAAAAGAATGGTTATCAGAATATCAAACAGAACTTCTTAACAATAGCAATATGATAAACATAGAGAAACTTTCCCAAATCTAAACAACAAAAAGAAATATGTATTAACACTACAGAAATCTACAGTTGTACATATCTCTTGGCCTAAAACTCACTAAAGTACATCGAGCCTTAGAATTCAATGAAAAACCATGGATGGAACCATACATTCGTCTAAACACCGAATTACGTAAAAAAGCAAAGTCTGCATTTGAAAAAGATTTCTATAAACTAATGAACAATGCTGTATTCGGAAAAACTATGGAGAACCTACGAAAAAGATCAGATATCAACTAGTAAGAACAGATGGAACCGAAAACGAAAGACTAAGAAAAATCATAGCTAAACCTAATTTCAATAGACGTGTCAAATTCTCAGATGAATTATCTGCTATACATGTAAACAAAACTAAACTAACGCTAAACAAGCCAATCTATGTTGGCATGTCTGTCTTTAGACTTATCAAAACATCTAATGTACGACTGTACTATAACAAACTGAAAAAGAAGTATAATGAAAAATTGCACGTTGTTGTATACAGACACCGACAGTTTATTAGTTGACATCAAAACAGAAGATGTATACAAAGATATGTCTAAGATGAAAGATGAATATGACTTCTCTGATTATCCAAAAGACCATCCACTTTATGATGAAACAAACAAAAAAGTAATAGGCAAAATGAAAGATGAATGTGTTGGCACTTCAATAGCGAATATATTGGTCTACGCCCAAAGCTATACTCTATATTACGAGCAGACGAACAATTCATCAAGAAAGCAAAGGGAGTAAAAAAATAAGTAATCAAAAAACAAATAAACTTTGAAAATTACAAAGATGCACTTTTCAACAAGAAAACATACACTTATAACATGAATATGCTACGTTCCATACACCATAAAATATACGGACTAACAATGAACAAAACAACACTCTCACCACTCGACACAAAACGATACATTGCACCCGATGGAATCATGACATACGCGTTTGGGTATCAGCCGGAACAATAAAAAAGCTCTTCCTTTACAAAGCCTCTCTTTGGTGCCGGCGCCTTCAAATAATACACTCTTATACCTTGGGTAATAAAATGATAATCAATCTTGTGAATATCAACACTCCATATCGGGTCAGTAGCTCTACGTCTGCCTCCGCCTTCTTGTTCTCCAGGTTGGATAAATATCTTAAGTTTACAGTAGGACAGATGGGTCGTCTTTTAATGTTTTTAATTTCAATTGGAGAGGGTTTTTTTCGTCTCCGAATTTATTGCAGCAATTACCGCTGGTAGCCTCTTAACCCATTCCCTATTTCGTTTATGAGGATTGTCCAACTCCTTAGCATACTGATAACCAAACAATCTTTCAGCTAGTGTCCTATTAAATCTTTCAACAATGGCTTGGTCTCTATGAATTTCTCTTCTACCGCGTCTTATATTTACATTATGTTTATCCATGAACTGGTAACAGCACGCATAAATTCTCTCCCAGGATCTACTTGTAGTAATTTTGGATATGTTAGTTTTCTTTTATAAATATTTTCAAAAGCTTTAGCAACTTCCTTGCTGTCCTTTGAAGTCAGTGGTTCTGCCTCTTTATATCTACTAGCAATATCAACAACAGTCAATGCATACTTATATGTTTTTCTACCAACAGTGTCATGTGGTAGGAATAATAAATCCGCTTGATGAACTTCATTCTTATTAGAAACGTCAAACTTTGGCCTCACTATTTTCTTTGGTGCAGGTAAATAAATCTGCCATACCGCTTGTTTCTTTAAGAAATGCAATGCTTCTTTATCACTTACTTTAGCTGCTTTTGCTAATTTCTTAACAGCTGCTGTTACCTTTCCAAAATCCTTTAGGACTGTAATAAATTTTCTTCCATTTTTTATTTCTATTTAAGATACATTTCTATAACATAAAACACAAAAATGAATCAACAAATCACACTAGCCAAGTTTGAAGAAAGGCACAAGGAACAAAATGAATATAATACAATTAAATGGGCAGATTAAAAAACAGAATGAAATCTATACTATTACAGATTACAGATGTGTGGACTATTAATGGTGAAGCTATGATTTTTAACATTAAATGATGACACTAAAGCATGGAAGAAAGGCACTAGGAACAAAATGAATATAATAAAATTAAATGGGCAGATTTAAAACAGAATGAAATCTATACTATTACAGATTACAGATGTGTGGATACTATTAATGGTGAAGCTATGATTTTAACATAAAATGATGGACACTAAACAAGCATGGGCACCACTCTTTCTCAAATCTAAAAATTGAAACAAGCTAAATCTAAAAATAAGGAGTTGCCATACTAATGTAAGACCATTAGGGTTGAAGCCAAGTAAAAACAATACGAACAATAAGTATCATACTTTTGATTTTGTCTATTGAAAAACTTTTAAACCCTATTTTTTTTTTTTTTTTTTTTTTACCCGACCGCACTCAAATGAAAGTCAAAATTTAGTGCCCATTTATATTTTTTAACATGTCTGTTTTGATTTGCTCTCGTAGTATTTTTTTTTCTTCAACAGAAATCTCAAACTTTATAGGTTTTCTAACATCTGCTTTCATTTGTTCATATTTATCCATCTCTCCCATGATCAATTTAAATTCTTCATCAGATACATTACCATCTTGTAATGCAGTGGAAACTTTATTTGCAATAGAATTAAGTTTTGCCATTGCAAGTATACATATTTCATCATGTTTTTTTCAGCCTTTTTCAGTAGTTTAGTATTAACAAATTTGCTTGTTAATGCAAATGCACCACATATACTACCCGCAATACCAAGGCCCAAGGAAACGGGCACTCCTACAACAGTTAATAATAGCCCGGCACTCGTCCCACCCATTACCAGACCAACAGTAGTTAATCCAGACTGAACACCATTTAATATGTTCAAAGCTCTTTTATATTTATTTCGTATTGTTTTCCTTGTCTCAATCTCATTTTTCTAGCTTATGTTTTTAAAGCACTTATTTCACTAAGTCTATAATGTTCTGTTACTATTTTTTCCCTCCCTCAACAGGTAGCGGTGGATACAGTTTATTACCTCATTTTATTTTTTCATAATTTTTTAAATTTAAATATCTAATTCAATTAATACATTTACTATTGAAATGGACGCTCTACTATATGTTGTAAGTGAAACGAAATTTAATACACTTCCAGAAGCAAGCTCGATTGGAGTTTGAAATATTGTATATGCCGAACGCTGTCCTTTATGTTTTGTTAAAGTTGCATTCACATTTGGAGTGCCATTAATACTAATCCCAATTTTTAGCTCATCGGTTGCAAATCCATCTCTTGTGACACTGCATAAACCCATTCGTAAAACTCTCCCACTACACAACATAGTATAACCACAATTTTCATGCGCTGAACCAGAAACACCATTTCCAAATGCAAATTTATAAGAGCCATCACGTAATGGCCCAGATTCTTCTGCCCATACAGTTATTATAGGTTTATTTTACCTTGCTTAAGGTCATGTATTGTTTGTTTTAGGTTTGGGACATACATTTTATCTTTTACAAGAGTAGCAAACTCATTCATTTTCTTTTTAATCAACTCATCACCTGTATCACTATATGATTTAGTTGCGTGATAGTTTTGTATCTCCATATATAGACATTTTACTTTATTGTTTATCTTATTTCAACTACAATAAAAATTGGCAGTCCGTGATTATTTAATAAATTATTACTATTGTCTCTGACTTCAATTACCAACTCGTCTATGATACCACTTTGTAATTTTCTATATTCCGGATATTGAAATGATATTGTATCCGATTCCCCAAACGTAGTTTTGCTGATGGGTACAGTACAAATAATGTTACTTATATGTCCATCTAATAGATTGTGAGATGAACTGACTTGATTCAGATATATATAAACAGATTTGGTAGCAAAATCAACTGGATTGACGCTTGTATAAGTACCACTATCCAACTTGTGTGGATATATGTCAAAACCTAGTAATTTAAGTATATTTTCAGGAATATTAACCTCGTGTCCCGTTGTAACTGTAAAAGTACATTTCCCATTAGATTTATTTACACTAAGTGACAAAGCGGCATTACTTAATAAATTACTTAATCTATCAAATGAATATAATCCAGCGGGAATTGTCACTGCAGTTGGTTTAGCTCTAACAGTAGACCACTCGTATGTTTCATCCTGCAAAATATTGTACCAACCAACCCAGTATGTAAGACTTTTCAAACCAATTTCTCGCTTAGAATCCGTATTATCAAATATATTCTTGTAATGGAATTGGTTTTGTAATGTCAGTTAAAGTTATATACATTTTTTTTTTATATATATATATATATTTATATATTAAAAAAAACAACAACAATGGCATTCAAATTTAAAAAAGATGCAAACTACAATGTCAACCATATATATGCTTTGAAAACGGTTCCAATGTTTTACAATGTTGATGTTTATGTTACAAAAGATAAAAGTTTCATAGCTACATATTCCAACGCATTAGCAGGGTATCCAAACCCCTCAATAACTGGTAATGTCTCAAACAACAACAAAGCATATAACAATTGGATGAATAATAAAATGGGGTGGTATCAGAATCAATTTAACTTTGCAATATGGTGTGCTACTTGTGGGTGCGGTGTTTCATATAACCAGCATTTAACAATTACAAATGATCCGTTTTTGAGATCCTTATATGAATTTCATATTATGTATCAAACACTTCGAATCTTAGCTCAAATGAAAGTTCCTCTACCAGATGATCACAGCTATTGTTGGTATGATAATAATTTTGACCTTTCAGCTTACCATAGAATATGCACTGAATTTGGTATTAATCCAAATAAGGATTTCAGACAAAAAATAGACCATGGGAATCATAATCTTGGCGGTTTTACAATGTTTATGAGACCTTCAGGGGTTATAGATTGAGCCATGGAGGTAGGGTATCACCATTTTTTGATGTACACGATTCTTTTACCCATCACGTCGATATTACTAATGCTTGGACTAGTTTTGTTCTAGATAATTCAATTGGGTTCACTCAAGCTGGAGTTGAACGATTAAATGATAGTATTAGAGTTTATGTGTGGTCAATTCTTGAGCTCAATCTCAAACAAGAACTTCCATTATTGTACTGGGACTGCATTTGATGCGCAAAAACAATATTTAGCCAATGTTAATGATGCAATTAATAGAGCTGTAGACTTACCCACAATAATTTCAAACTATCAAAATGTACTAAAATATGCAAGGCTCAAAAGTTGATTTTGTATATGGAATTGGTTTGAATATGGCCCCAAGCAACATGGATTTGCAGATAGGAAGTATTCAAAATTACAATAATTTAATTGTAATTGCAAGTGGTGATCAAACTGTTGGGTTTAATGGTGATGTAAATAGTTTACAGTTCCACCGCCTGTACAAACACCAGAAAAAAGTATTGTTAAACCTTTGGATGTTAAACCTTTGAGTGTTCCTCCTACAGTTTTTAAAACTAACACAGTCACAATACCTGAAAAAATAGAAGCAGTCAAACATGAAAATTATAAAACTGCACTAGTCACTGGTAGTATTGCAGTTGGGTTAGGACTACTATTATTTTACTTTCGAGATAAAATATAATCCTTAGCGGCCATATAAAGAAGTCCAGCAACTGTAATAATCAAAACCCATAAATTATTGGCTAGCCATCCAACAGCCTTTCCTGCTGCATTCAACACCCAAGCTACTATAGAACCGATTATCCCTGGTAATGCATCCACATGCCTTCCTGCTAGCATACCCAGTAATGAACTCAGATGTTGTAATTGTTTAACTTTATCCATTCTTTAGCTCCACCTTTTCCTGGTGGTTTGAGAGCGCTGCACCACCACTTGCACCTCCAGTAATACTTAAAATTAAAGTAGAGATTATAAACCCTATAGCTGTCAAAACAGAAACAATAGTTACCCCCTGTTCTTTGAAGAGGGTTTTGAGTCTTTCTCTAAAGTAGTATCTTTGTGTAATATTCTATCAAGGGTCTCTTTTATTCTGGATACTTGTGTTCTTAAATTTTCTCTATCAACTGAAATCGCCTCAAGACGTGCTTCACGCTCAGATACAATAGCAGCAATTTTCTTTTTCGACACGGTCTGCATCTGGACTGTCTGAATCAAATGTAGTTTACAGCTGCCAGCTTTAACACTGCAGCATCTTTATTTTTATCCAATTCATTTAACTTGGCAAGGTTGTTGGTTAGTGAGCCTCTTGATTGTTGCAGTGCTTTGTTTAAGGCTTTAAGTTCTCTTAATGGCAAAGTTTCAAAATCATGTGTAATTGTAGTTGATGTTTCTTTTGATAGTGTATCAATGAGTTCTTTTACATGTGTTTCTGTTTCATCAACTTTACTTGGTAATTCAGACATTTTTTATGTTTTCAAGATCTGGCAATTCGTTTTTCTATATTTTATTTGTATTTTTTATAACAGCTTCTGGAGCCAAGTGGACCTCTTGTAGGTTCAATAACCGTTTTAATTCAGCTTGTTCCTTTGCCCTTAAAAGTTCTTATTAATTTATTAGGGTCCACCATTTTTACTAATGCGGTGATCCTTCCAGAACAGTGTTTTGTTTTCTGTGTGTAGGTCTGGAATTAGTAACTGAAACTCCTGATCTGTTACGTTAAACTCCTTTTGGAATAGAGTTTTAAAAAGCTCTAAAGTTTTTACTGGTAGAGGACGATCATTCTCTGGAGTTTAGTTTTTTCCGTTTTGTAAATCATGTAATGTCATTGGAACATCGGGGGGTATCAGTTGTGTTTCTCTGTCACCATCAGGGTCATACGTCTCATTATCATAATGCATAAAATCTCCTTCTCCACCTTCAGCCATTATTTATTATTTATTTTAAAGTATGTAATTTATAAATAAAATTAAAAAGAATAATGACAACATACGGAAGAAAACTTAATCCCTACAGACATTTAAGAGAGCCTCTCGGTGTAAAAGGAATTAGACAATCAGTTACAATAACAAATAATCCATCTACAATTGATCAAAACCAACAGCTTTTTAGTGCGATTCCCAAATTTAGGTCCAAATGATTTAATCGTACCTGGAACAGTTCGTTTAGCTTTTACAATTGCATTAACCTCCACTGATGACAATCGCCGAGTGGTTCAAAATCTTGGTCGTGCAATCGTCAAGAAAACAACTATTAAAATATCTGGTAATGAAATTTTATCAATCGATGATTCAGATGTGTATTACATCTATCGTGACCTATGGAAAACACCTCCAGAGCGAAATAATATGGTTTATCAAGGTATAGACACTAGTACAAGTTCAAATATAACAAAATTAAGAACTGGAGCAGCGAATGCAGTTATGGAAACGCTGAAGATAAAGCAGATACATTTGGTAATCGATTTTATATACATTAGATTTTGAACTTCTTGAAGCCCATATGCCTTATTATCAATCTGGTTTGGGTGATAGGCTCGAATATGAACTTACATTTAATGATTATTCAAGGTAATAATAGCCACAGGTGACTTAGCTGCTAATTATGAAATTAATAATATAAGTTTAGAAATTTGATATGGTCACAGAGCCTAATTTAGCAACAATGGTAAAAAATCAATATATGGGACAAATGTCAATTTTGTATGATAGAATTCTTCGTCACCGAAAGATAACTAAAAAATAAAAGTGATTCTATATGGAATATAAATTTTGAATACCCCTGCTAGGTCCATGAAGGGAATTTTAATGTATTTGAAGAACAATCAACACCTTTTTCAAGAAAAAGTGAAAAATTCTATAATCCGAAAATAAATAATGTTTGAAGTAACAATTGAGGGTGTGCCTAATCAACTATACATCAGTCAAGGGATGAAAGCATATAATATGTGGGATGAAATACGCAAACACTTTGCCGGTGGAGATATTAATGATCCGATAGTGAACGCTGTCAGTAAAGAATTTAATGTGTCCAGTGTGACAATTGGCAAATATCCTTACAAAACAATATGCACTCTGGCTTGACTTAAGAACAACAGATGATAATAGTTTACATGGGAATGGACGGAGACTAGAAAATGCGAGTGAAGGTATTACATTCATTATTACTAAAGAAGCTGAAGCTGCAAGTGCAATAAATATATATTTATTTATAATTCAAGATGCCCAACAAATAAATAGAAAATGGAAGATTTGTATCGGTGTTATATTGATTTACCAAAGTATGCACATAGTGCAATTGTTTGTGGTCAAACAGGATGTGGGAAAACAGAATTTGTTTTAGGCTTATTAGAGCTTTCACAACAACAAGGAGGTTATAAAGGTTTTTTCGATATTATAATTATACTTTGTCCAACTATAGCATGGAACAAGGCTTATAAAAACAGAAGTTGGATAAGGGATGTACGCCGACCAATCGATAAAAAAATAACGATTGTTAATCCAGTTGGTAATAATGGCGAAGAGAAGCTGCAAGATCTGTTAAGATTATTTTTTAATAAATATGCTGGAAGCCCAACAACATATATCATTGATGACTGTTCAGCTACAAAGCAATTAACAAAGAAAAAAGATATGTTGTCACAGCTCGCATTCTCTGGACGACATGCAGAGCAAAGCGTTTGGGTTATATCACAGAGATATAATTCAGTATTAAAAGACTTAAGAGAACAGACAAAATGGCTGTGTATGTTTTATACGAAAGACAGAGATAGTTTTGAGGACTGTTTGAGAGAAAATGATGTTATTTCGACACTAGAGGAAAGAAACAAAATAAGAAAAGAGTTATCGAAAACAAAACATTCTAAGTTGCTTATTAGAAACTGATCAACCTACTGGTTATAAGTTGCTTAAGTAATGCTTAGTATTACTTAGTATTACTTAATATTTCTTATTTTGCTTATTTTACTGGATTTTAACTTGATTTAAACTTGATTTAACTTGATTTAGCTGAGCAATTCATAGATACCAATGTTAAGAATTGTTCAACAAATAGGTATTGCTTAACAATGTTGAGTTGTTCTAAGCAAATTTAACTTAAACAATTGTATGAATATATGAAATGTTTGAGATATTGATATTCATACAATTATTGATTATATTTGGATCGGGTTGGGTTTATTTTAAATTAAAATATATATTATGCAAAATAAAAATGAATTGTGAGGAACTTATAGAACAACTAAGTGATGATAAAGTATCCAATGATAGTGTTGTAGGTGAAGTAAATAATGATCACTTAAAACAACGGTTATCTTCGATTATTTCAGGTGGGAAATCTGTTCAATATTTGGGTAAAGATATAACTATTTCACAACTAGAAGAGTTGTCAAATGAACAAATATTAAAATTGTATAACAGATATGAAAGTAGATTGGGTGCTTCAATGACGAAAACTCTTGTAATACTATTTTGAATATGTATGCTCTAGCTGTAGGTAATATCTTGCCTATACCAGCAGGAAATCATGATAAACTCGTAGCAGATTTAGAAGGAGATCCATTTGTTGACCATGCATTGACTAGTACTTGTTGTGAGTTGTATTTTAGGTTTGGAGCATTTCTGGCACCTATTACTGCAGCAATAACAACATTTAAATATTTTCAATTTAAAAATATATAAATGATAAATAAAAATAATGGAAACGGAGAACACACAACAGATTCCTGATGAAGAAATTCCAGAACGAAAAGAGGAGATTAAACAAGTAACAGCAAAGAATCCAAAGAGGGTTGAAGCTGGTAAAAAGGGTGCTGCTGCTAGAAAAGCCAAACAAGGAAGTCTATTACATATGGTACATAAGAAAAAAAAGTATATACAACCTGAAGAACCAGTTATAGTGAAAGTCTATAAAACCTCGAATATAATATAATTTGTAGTGGCAGTGAGTTTAGTTGGTGGGTTTGTGTTTGGCTATAAATTGTTAAATCGAAATAAAATTGAAACAAAAGAACCTGAAATGCCTAGTGTAAAACACAATCCTCATCTTATGGAGTAAACAATTAATTAAATTAAATTAAATTTATTATTAAGTAAAATAAAAAAAGATGACGGCAATTAATACAGATGGAAAGATAATAGGAAATCTTGCATATCATGCTGCTGTAATAACGGCGCTTGAAATCGGATATGCGCAGATAATGAATAAAATTATAAGACAGGCGGTGCCAAAACTGCAACTTGATGGTTATAATATGCTATGTTAATGTTGGATACTGGACTTGCTATTGCTACGAGAGAAATGCTTGTTAAACAAGGTATAATTCCTGATAATATTTTTAAGTAATAAAATTAGTATATAAACAAAATGTCTGGAATAGCTATGATGGTTGGTGGCGCATTAGTGAATGCATTGGCGTTTACAGGGAGTAATTTCTTATTCAGTTCATTGGGGAATAATTCTGCGATTGAAGAACGCAAAAGGCATGATAATGCCGTAGAGCAATTGCAAAAGGCACAGGCACAGTGGGCAGAAAAAAGAACAGAGAGATTAGACTGGATTAATAATGAAATTAGAAAGCAGAACCACGCTGCTAAGACGTTTGAGGATGTAGATGAAGCTATTAGGGAGTATAATGCTGTTACGGCACCGGTGACAGGTGCACAACAATTACAGTCGTTTTCGGAGGAGAGCCGTATTGAGTGATTATTATACACCTTCACAGAGTCAAAAGGATAGAGAAATTATATTTATGTGGGCGGAATGGTTGGTGGTAGGGATTGTGGCATATAGATTTGATAATAATGGTTTAAATCAAAGAAAATGGTCCTTGGGTGAAGCCAATGTAGGTGCCTACAAACACCCATAGTTTGATACTTATAACAATTATACATATTTTATTATTTTTTAATTTTTTTTACTACCGATGTACAATGTTTTTGAAACATATAATGTATGGTTTGCAAGCAACGATAATCGTGTTTTATAAAACATTCATTGTTCTGTTCGAGTTATCTGCCAGCCGGTAGACGGGTGGCTCTGACATCACTGATGTATGTGTTCCGCTGATTAAAATTATCTGTTCAGACACCGTATTGAAAAAAGCCTGTATATGTATATTAGTATGCCGCCTTCTCTACCTTTGGGATGCCCCTTGTACATGTTGCGCAATCTATCAAACACATGCTGACAGATATACATTCTTCGTTCTCCCTAGAGAGAACGAGGAATGTGGGGGCTCCCATGGGGGCTGTCAGAAAACTCTGATTTTGTATGTTTTGGTACGGCATTCACATCTCATGGATGCAAACTGGGCTAGGCTGGTGCCAATTTTCCATCTGGTGTGTATGTGCATTAGATCACAGACACTATGGGCTTTGCTTCCCTGTTATTGTTAGTGCATGTTTTTTCATGAACATAATTTGCTGGCCATGTGTATATAAACGCACCTGATTGTTTTATCAGTAATGAATCAGGAGATAATAAAATTGTGAAATCACGAGATAGCCAACTCCGATGATGATGTTACCCAAATGGAGAAACTCCTTAAGAAACTGAACCGATCATATTATTATATTGCTGTAATAGTCAATTAGAAGTTTTCAACGAAAAGTGGCTTAATTTAGAGAATAAAAATAAGCGCGGGGATCCTTAAAAACCAACAACAACAACAACTTTTTAAAGTTATCACAAGTCCGTATAGGATGATATGACTTTGTACTTTTGGTTTATGTTTACAAACACTGTGTTCTTTATCTCCACGAGATAACACAAGCATTTGATCCATAAAGTGACACACGTGTCAATTCAAGGATTAGACGCTTCATGTATATTTTGCTAAATATTTACAATTGTGTGTACCTGTACCATTTTTGGTACACACTTTTGTACAAAAAATGTACACACTTTTGTACAAACTTTGGTACAAAAAATTGTACTTTATTGTGTGCATATATTTTGCTGAATATTATGGTTTTCATACAAAACAACTATATAATTGTGTACAACAAGCATTGTTTTGATAAATTCCTAATCTCAAGGGCTGAGAAGTTTACAATTGAGATTATATTGTAAGCTTTTCATATAAAAGTACAAAAATACCAAACTATATAGTAGTTTTGTACTTTTGTATATTTAAACTTCTCAGCTCATGGTCTGAGAACGATACAATATAGATTATATCGCTGGCGCCTCATAATCTATATATATCATGTTAATTACTTCACATACTAATTAACACGTTATGCCACATGTGACGTAGGATGGGACATGATATGACTTGAATAACATAATATATTAGTGCATGAATGAATCACGGTGGGCGAATGTACGCCATGCACACCTACTATTGTGACGCACTTCAACCTACATTTTTATTCGAGCGCTAGCGAAGAATTATACAACCAACATACAAATTTGAGGTCTTCCAGCATTTGTGCAAATGAACTAATGTGGTCGCAGCACATATTTTGCGGGTTGATCTTTTTAAAAACACTTGTCTTATGCCATAAAAAATAGTTCTAACAACTTAACTTGCTCGCCTTTTCAGTGTGATAAATGTTTTGTTTGCTTCTTTGTACTAAATTTATGTTATTGCAAATGATTCCGTAGTCTAACGGTGCTACGATTAACCACAATACTCGATTATTCGTGATTCGTAACTCCACGGTTCAGTGCAAGAATACAATCTTGAAGTTTTCAAAAAAATATACATTTAACTCGTTGTTGTTGTTGCTGCTGTTGTGAAATTCTAGCGCTTATTCGCTAAACGCTTTCCACTCTAGATTAATTATTAGTCGATGTGTCATCCACAAACACATACTGAGAATAATTTCAGGACGTTAAGTCCTTTGATTGTAGATATCTCAGCGCGGGTGGTAGGTTGAGAGCTAGTGAAGGAAAGGAATGATATAGTGCTTAACGACCCAGCAACACAAAAGAGTATCATCTAGGGTCAAGTAATTTAAATGAAGAAGAAAATATTAGTATGTTAGTATGTGGTAGGTAATCAAATGATTAGGGTACAAGCTCAGCAAACCTTCAATGTTCTCCACCTGGAATAACTCCGCAAGTGAAGTAACATTGAAGTGTTTGCGTCGAATACGGTAAAGTCAATACAGTCCAGTAGGATGTGTCGCACGGTAACTGCGCTGTGGCTTGGAATACACCATGGACGCGGCTCACCTTTGAGCATATTATGCGAATGCGTTAGTCGTGTTTATCCAATGCGCAATCGACTAAGGACAACTTCATCCCGGCGTACATGTATGTAGCCAGGAGTCCATTCGCCCAGAATCGGTTTCATAGCATGACGTTTATTATATGTGATACCGCGTCTGCATAGTATCAGATATGAATGAGATAATGGATGATTTAAAATCATGATAGCAAACAGGAAAATTAGAATAATGTCCTTGCCAGACAAAATTAAAATTGGTGTAGCTCAATAATTTGGCGGACAAGCGGATGCTCAAGCTTCATGTTGTATAAAGCTTGTAGTGAAGATAATGAATCGCAAAATAAAGTGAATTTCTTTCTCCAAGATATTTTCGCAAAATCAAGGGCGAGTAAAATTGCCCTCAATTCCGCAGAAAATATCGAAGATTTATCTGGGAGTCTGGATTGAAGATCTCCTTCGTGGGCAGCGGCAGCAGCAGCTACCTGGTCCCCGTCCTTTGAGCCATCAGTGAACAGCGGAGTGTATGTATTGTATCTGTCTTTAACTTGAAGAAAAAATGTGACTTAAAAATGGATGGGTCAGTTGTTGCTTTCGTGTGAAGATCGAAGGTCACCTTGGGCTGCTCCAACTGCCACGATGGAGTATCTGGGGCGGTGTATTTTACAATTTGATCCAGATCTAAGCCAGCATCATGTATTAAAGAATCCATTCTCTTGCCGAATGGTGTCTTGAAACGTGGTTTCTTATCGAATACAGCATTCAAGTATCGCAAATGAGGTTTAAAAGTGAGTTTAGAATAAAAAATAAGACCAAGAAATTTCTGCTCGTGTGATAGGATGTGTTCCAGGTTAAGTTCGGGATCAGGGTGAAGACCGCGTCTTTTGCAAAAATGCATGTAATTAGTTTTCGATTTCGAAAATTTAAAGCCGTTCCCTGTGGCCCACTTGTTAATTTTATTGAGGCTTAGTTGTAATTGGCGCTCAATAGTTTGCATGTTCTTTGATTTGTAACATATCAGTAAAAATCATCGACATATAACGAGCAGTCAACCTGGTTGCAGGCATTTTACAATGTTATTGAGTTTAATGTCAAAAAAGAATAACAGACAATATACTTCCCTGCGGCACACCCATTTCCTGTTCGTAGGGATCGGAAAGGGTTGTACCGACTCGGACTTGGTCAGACAGATTGTAAAGTATGATCATTGCACAACAAAATATGAATAAAGATCATAATTAGTAATGTCCGTTATCATTTTAAGGAAAAGAGATGTTGTACATCTACAAGGTACAAACTCACCTGGCTTATCTCAATAATTATGATTGTGAATGTACTGTCGAACTGCCCCGAACGACCACCTCTCTACAACAACACCCTCTCTGTAACAGCCGCTATTTTATTTTAGTTGCTTTTGCATTCTTCCTCAATAAAAACATATTTTGACAGCACTTTAGAAGCATTTCCATTGGCAGTGATTCTAAAATGCTGTCAAAGCATGTATTTGATGAGAATTATCGAAGAAAATAAATAAACAGCAGAGGACAAACTTTTATTCAGCATTAACCTCCATACAACAGCCACCTCTCTACAACAGCTAGTTTTGCGTCTTCCCATGGGTGGCTATTGTAGAGAGGTTCCACTGTATTTAATTTTTAAAATGAAAATGGCAGATGTGCGTGATGTACACTACACACACTGCCAAATTCGCTGACCAATCATCGTGGGTCACTTACCGTAGTCCATTAACAACGGTTTCATTGACCACGTGATAGGATTGGCAATATTCGCATGTGGCGGGACATCGTGCCTCCAGGAAACCCCGGAATTTGGGATCGGTGCACGTTGGCTTGTATCCCGCACAGTTGTCGATTGTGTCCTCACAGATTGGCACTGAATACATTAATATTGAATCGGATGTACGGTATAACACAAACCCATACCATACAATACACTACAGTCAGTGGACAGAAGTAATTTCCCAAAATGGCCGCCGAGCCAGCAAATACTGAACACCTGATGCATGTGTTGAAACTAATAAGAACAATTCTAACGGTCAGACTTACCTATTCCTTTAAGTATTTGCTGACCTGACCGTTGGCCTTCAAAACTGCCATCATTCGTCTGGTTAAGCGCTGGTATAAACTTCTTACATATGTTATAGTAAGACCAGTCCCAGACTCATTCACTACTCTGATTACGTCACTTTTGTTTTGTATTTGCTGAAGATTCTTTTGCACATGGATTTTTATAACTTTTCAAACATTTTCAATGATATTAAGGTCTGGGCTTTGGGGAGACCACCCACGAGTTTTAATTGTGTTCTTCTTCCACTCATTTGCGTTCTTTGACACATGTGCAGGATCATCGTCCGCTTGGAATTTAAACTCATTGTTGGGAAAATGCATGGCAGAATGTTTAAATATGTGTCAGCATTTATAGTTTCATCAACTACTGAAATGGTACCAACAACACAATTATAAGTCAAGCATCTACAAAACATCACCGTCACCTGAGCCCGCACCTTGGAGTTCCATTCCAAGCCAAGACATTCTGGCTTCATACGTTCATCAGACTCCCTCCATTCTTTTCTATTTGTCCCTATACAAACTTGTGTTTCATCCTTGACCATTTTCATTCCACTGTGCAAAGAAGTTTTGTACGGCAGAAGTGCTTTCATTTTATTATTTTCTGGAGAACATTGAAGGTTTGTTTAGCTTTCTCCACGAAACCAGCTTGTATCGGAAGATCTGATTGTTATCATTGTATAATACATGTTTCTCATTTCTATCATTTTATAATTCTATACATGTTGTTCATTTATATTTTTTATCATATTAATATTTTATTGATACTCTTTTGTGTTGATGGACCGTTACGCACCATTCCATTCCATTCCATTCTTAGAAATAACACTTATATTGTATCCTTCAAACACGAAGCGCCTTCGCACTGTCCGTGATGATATATTGGCTTGGTATTTGTCGTTGAAATAGCTGTTAATATCAGCTATTGAGTCAGTCTTCTGTAAACTTTTAACAGACGAAATAAGTGCCTGTCCGATCTTTGGTTAGTTTTTTTCTTCCTCCCAGATCGAGGTTTGTTTTCTACTGATCCACTGGATGTGTAGCGCTGGAGAAAATAAGATACTGTTCTCCTGTTTATATCAATGCATTTCAATGTTATGTGCCGAAAATCCTTTGTTTGATAACTCACTATGGAGAGATGTGTATTCGTGCCCGGCTAGCTTAGTCGGTTAGAGCGATGGTACGGTAATCCAGCGGTCCCCTGTTCCAGTACGGGCCGATGCGCATCTTTCACGCCTTGTGACACTATAATCTGTTTAACCTCTGTAGTCAACTGAGCTCCCCTCCCAGACATTTGTTTTGACAGACGATCATATCCGGTCTAAACAAAAGTGACGTCACACTGGCGCGTGGTACCATAAAATATACGCCGACACATATATTCGTTAAAGTCACAATTGCTGTTCTGCTTAAATTTTACCCAGACCATGAAAAACGTTAGCCCTTTCATATTTTCATGACAGGCAGCCGCCATTTTTGGGAAATTACTTCTGTCCCCTTATTGTACATTACATTACATCATGAACGACTGTATGCATGTAATAAAATACGATTTATACAACAATTATAATATTTAACTAGCGGTTTCACACGGTCTGATTTGGATCAAAACATCCCATTTTGTTAAATATGCCCACAGTCTACCAAAATACACTTTGTAAACAAGAAATGTATCCTAATAGAAGACAATAACTGGCATCCTTAAACGAAACTAATCCCCTCGCTGGCAGCCTTGATAATAAAAGAACGTAAGTCCTCAGTAACATTGACATTGGGCGGTCGGATGTGGTTCGTATGTAAAACAAAGCACCATCCAGACACACATTATGGCCAAATATAAAAATCGGTGAAGCGGTTCCTAAGTTATTGAATAAACAAAAGAAACGTTAACGCAATTGCCTGACAAAGAAGGTAAACGTAAGTCCTCAGTGACCTTGGGCAGTCAGACTTGGGGGTCCTATGCACAATTAAACACCATGCCTAAATACACATTGTGGCCTTGGGCGGTCAGACGTAGGTCGTATGCAAGACATCCATAGACACACATTGGGGCCAAATATTATCAAACTCTGTGAAGCGGTTCACGAGTTATTGAAAGATGAAATTTGCTACTGTACGTACTTACGTACATGGAATAACGCTATATCTACTATTGCTTATCGGCGAGGGGATAATTATACTCCCGGCATACGAAGTATGTCGAGAGGTATATAGTTTTCGTAATTCCGTCCGTCCTTTCGTCCGTTTGTAAGTACGTTAACGTTTTTGGATACCCTTTATCTCTATAACGGTAAGTCGGATTGACTTCAAACTTCATATACTTGCTTATGTTCATCCATAATTTCATTCTATACCATACCAATGCGGCCTTCATGTCCGACCGAGGTCAAGGTCAAATTACTTAGAAACTGAATTTGCGTTAAAGATTTTTAAATATTTGCGTTAAAGTTTTTATTTGTCGGTCCAGGCGGCGGCCGGGTGTATACGTGAGCCCCTGTTCACTTTCTGTAGTTAATATTGTCACACAGTATAACGCTGGTATGTGTGTTATACATACGCTAAATTCATGTATATTCATGTTAATTGTATCTGTGTATAGCATGGTTTGTTAACATAAAACGGATGTGCACCATTGCGAGAGAATTTTCCTATATTAGAGAACACGTTAACCAAACAGACCAGCGAACTGAATCAATCAAAACATTAACATGCACTATGTACACCGTGCTTGCAACATAGCACGGTCACAGCGGTGATCGATGAGCCTTCAACATAGTACAAATAGTCATATGTAGGTGCGAAATTGTATTCAACGGTATGTTTAGTACATACAAATAAGAAAAAACAGTACCAATGATGGATGTGCCTCACAAAAACCCCCCTAGCGTACTCGCGCCACTACATGGGGCTCGCCCCTGACGCACCCTCCTGAATTTTTTTGAACCTAGATGGCCTGAAATGCACTCTCCTGCATTTTATGTCATTTAAATTCGGATTCAACGGTGGCATTTTCATGCAAATTACCTGTATATTAAAGCATTTCAAGATTTGTTGATATTACTGTTTGAAAAATAACGGACCTCGGCGAATTTAGTGGGGTGCGTACGCACCCCCCAAATGTGTTTATACCGAAGACGTTAACGCGGGTGGGTGATGACAAATAAGTGTACTAGTATACAGTTCCAGGCTAATCAAACTTGAGATAACAGGAACTAGTAGGTAGACGACAACTTTAAAACGCAAATCTCGGACGGACAGTCAAACAAACAGATCGGATGGGGACTATGTGTACTCTGATCATGTTGATTGTTTGTTTTCGAGGTGGGTAATAGATAATGCAACGGAAACCCCATAAGAAATAATGTAAATATTATATCCTCTTGTGTCCATACCTGGAGTTGTGAGCGGAGCTGTCGACGGTTGCTCTGGTGTAGTTTGTGATGCTGCAAGTGAAAAATAACGCTGTATAAGGATGATATTATATATCTTTTGAGTGATGATCTAATTGGGTATTTATTAAACGAGTTTACTGATTCCATAACATTTGCCGCTCATCGTATACCATAATAGATAATCCTGCACAAGGTTCATTCTATATTAAACACAATGGGTTGCTCGAGTATTGGCGTTTGAAACTACTAATTAATTCGTAAGAAAGCTGTCGAACTACAACAGTTTATGAATAACGTAAATATACGCAGGTGGTGAATGCACATCGTATCGTTACAACTCTACAAGAAGTTGCTTTACGAAAGGCGAAAAGAAAATACAGACTCGGATACAGGGGTAGATAGTTTCGACTAAGCTTACCACAGATCCCACAAAATTTCTTGCAGTTCGTCTGTGCCCAGTCAATGAAGGCTCTGTCCGTGCACACGTAAGAACCGAATGACTCACAATTGTCGATCTCGTCCACACACGGTCTCGGGCTGGTCTTCGGACCTAAAAGATATACGACGTAAATATGAGACACCTGGGGGCCGTTTCACTAAACTTCTTACGACTAAAATGTTCGTAAGCGCAAATTTAGAATCGTCTGCAAATTTGAATTGATGGATTTACATTTATTGAGCATAGGCTGCATATGCAGCCTATGCTCAATAAATGTAAATCCAACAATTATTTACAAGAAAACAGTGTTAATGTGAAATTTACAGACTATCATAATTTTGCATTTACGAATATTTTAGTCGTAGGAAGTTTAGTGAAACGGGCCCCTGATTTGGTACCTTCGGACATCTGCGTAATTTCAACAAATACGTTTACAACATTTACAATATATTTCATAAATAAAGTCAAAAGTTGACAAAACTTTCAGAGTACATGCGGAATATGATTCAGCATATACTATGAAATTTTTGTCATGAAATTACGCAGAAGTCCGAAGGTACAAAATCAGATGGCGTTTCTCGTATTTGTCTGAAACTGGAGAAAGTTCGTTTATGGTATTTGTGGCCAGAGGAGGCCGTGACCAGCCTACGCATCGGCGCAGCCTGATTTCGGTCTCAACTGTTCACTGTTAAGTCTGTGAAGCACCATCTATGCTTCCGATTAAGACATCTTGTACCTGGGATGAATATAAACAAATCCATATAAGACCACACCTCGCCTATATGAGACACACCATGCGATGTTGTACCTTCGGACATCTGCGTAATTTCATGAAAATACGTTTGCAAAATTTACCTTATATTCCGTAAATGGCGTCAAACGATGACACCTTTTTCAGAGTACATGCATTCCGCATGTACTCTGAAAAATGTTGCAAACTTTTGACTTTATATATGAAAAATATTTTAATTTTTTGTAAACGTATATAAAAAAATTACGCAGATTTCCGAAGGTACAAAATCACTGGCGTGTCTCATATGTACTTGCTCATTGTGAGACCCGTGCACTTTTCACATAAGGTACCCATGTACCAAAACTTACGTTCAACCCCCTGTTACACACGCCATTTTATATACCATATGAAGATAATATTTTCCAAGGTGAATACAAAGGACTAGGTTAACATTACAATGAAGTTATCCCATTGACTTGGAACCCCATATACAAAGCGGTAGTGTTAAAACCTCAGTATTTACAACATTCCTCGATCTTCAAAGTAAAAACTCTGTAATATGCAACTCACAGTTTGCGTCATGTTACAAATTAAATAGTTTCTTCTAATATGTATCGGCTCAAACAGGTGCATGCACACTTAATTTACGAGGGTGTGCTTTCATAAAATTATAGATCAAAATGTCGTGGCATTTGAAAGAGAACGAACAATGGGCAATAGACGAGTGCATGCAATGTCACAGTGGTTATGTACAATTGAAAAATCACACCATCCTATAACTTACAATAGCCTAAGGGCCTTTCTGTTGGTTACCTATTTGTATATATAAATATCGTTCCAATGTATACCGTGTTCGGATAATATCGGTATATTAAATTTGCATACCGCATAATAACGGTACGTTTGGTACGTATCATCGTATGATACCGTTTGTTTACATTATACTAAGCCTAACGTAATATAATATTATACAAATATACGATATCCGGACGTATATAAACATAAATGTACCAGAATTATACACATGTTTAAACTTCGTTAATACGTAGGAATTGAATGGTATATCTTTAGTAAGTATGTATAGTAGGAATATACGGTACGTTTATACTACATGCATATTGTATATTATACGTACCATATTTTATCGCATGCTGATTATATTGGATAGTGCGTATATGAGACCAGCAGAAGAGTACTGATGTATACCTTCACAAAATCCACAGAAGAGCGGGCAGTTCGAATGAGCCCAGGGAGCATAGTCGGTGCACATGTCCTTGCCGTAGGGCGTGCAGTCACGCGTGTCGGCACACAGGCTCGCCGCCGTCGTCGTCTGTATCTCCTCGGTGAAAGGGCTCACGGTAGTTCTTTCTGTGAAATAGGGAACAAGACACAGAAATGAAACCCATAAACGCATGTAAAGAAGAAACGAAAGCATTTAATCCTGCGCATAGCACATGATGCGCGCACGGCGGTGATCGGCGAACCTTTAACGCAGCATTCCGGGACCAGCGATGTGCGGTCTCAACTAAGAAATCAACCGTACGTGATGAAATACATGAACATAAAACAAATGCAACGAAAGCGCCACAACTATATGCCGATACACGACATGTAACATAACAATTCCAGCAGAAGAAAAAGCACAATTAAGAGCAGTATGTTACAATTTTAGTGCATGTCATTGTCAGGCTAGCGGCTCGGGTAACCGTTTGAATTGTACCCAAGTAGCTCGAGTCGAACCCATGCTACTTAGCAGGAGCCAGTTTCACTAAACTTCGTACGATTAATTTATTTGTAAGTGCAAATTTAGAATCTTCAAGAAATGTCAATTGATGGATTTACATTTATTGAACATTGTTAATGTGAACTTTACACAATTTTGCATTTACGAACATTTTAGCCGTACGAAGTTTAGTGAAACGGTCCCCTGGGGCCCGTTTCACTAAGCTTCGTACGACAAAAATGTTCGTACGAAGCTTTCTCTAAATTCACTTCACACATTAACGTGGTTCACTCCTGTTAGCAATACATGATGTGTGTATTAGTTTGCTACTCGCCATTCAATTAGTTTCTCAGAACATGGGTTTGTTGGTTCGGTTGGGTATTATAGTGAAATCAAGATACAACCGGTTTGCTAGTGGTAATATTTAACCCCAAATAACTGTCAATTCACTGCTAAATGTTCCGAAGCGATAAAACGAGATGCAATTGCGCAGGAAAAAAATGAATGCGAGAAGTAACAGACGCTAATAGCGTTTTGAGAACATTGCGATTTCGACATGCGCCTTTAACCCACTTCAGCCTAATGACTGAATCATTTTAGTTGAACAAATCTCAATACTTTGTGTATTACTCCATATATGTATATAGTGTTACCACTCATTTGAACCGTCTCGTCTCGTCGAGACGGTTCAAATGAGTGGTAAGAACATATACATCTGAGATGAAATAAAGAAAATAGGGAATTTGTTCCTCAAAAGTTTCATACTACTATAAGTGTATCCCGTCGCTAATGGGTTAAGCGTTGCGATTTCGGACGAACATCTACGGGCGTCTTCAATCTCGAAATCCTGCGCATATACATGTTTTGAGCAACATTAAACACGTATTGGTACCTTTACACTTGACGTAGTTGACGTCGAGGGTGACGTTTGTGAGGTCGTCAAAGTTGTTGAACTCATACAGGTACTTCCCCTCCGGCACGCTCGCCATGTTGAATAATTCTTCGTGGTTCGTGTTGTTACCAACACCTGTGTAGCACAAACACATGTAAATGTATGTCGGTAGTAAAATAATCAGAAACAAAGAATATTACAGCAAACGTGTAGTTCAGATTTAAAAACCTGTGTACATGTAAACGTAGATGTAAACGTAGATTGTCGCTACCACTAAGTAGATTAGGGATAGACGAACTACATATTGAATGCATGTAGTTATGCCTCAAACACAGTGTTATTATTGCGAGTATATCTAATTCAGAAATCAGTAACCTGTATAGAGTATCTTACATGAGTGATGATTTAATATATTTATTAAACTTGTTGACTGATGCCATATGCTATGCCTCGTGTCTTATGAAATCGGTAAACTCGCTTAATAAATGCCTGTATATGAAATCAACACAATACGCACATAGGCACACACGATCTCTGTACTGATCACCGAACAGGTTTTATTTAACTGGCCCACTTGCATGTTTATTACAGTAGGGTATTATGGTATTCAATACACCGTGTTATTAGACTGTAAAAGCACATTGTATGCAAGAAAGTCATTGGCTCAAGTAAATACAGACCATCGACATACTCCGGTTTGTAGATATTTAGGTATAACTGGTATCAATTTCCGAGAGATACTCCTGTGTTAGGTGGTGGGAGAAAGGGATTCAACATACATGTTCTACAGTTGTTTAAAACTCCAATGTCGACGTCGACTTGATAAATGGTTCGGTCATCCTCGTGGTTACACATACATTTGATAAC
This sequence comes from Conchocele bisecta, assembly GCA_029237695.1. Taxonomy (NCBI): domain Eukaryota; kingdom Metazoa; phylum Mollusca; class Bivalvia; order Lucinida; family Thyasiridae; genus Conchocele; species Conchocele bisecta. The sequence goes on along the minus strand of CM055276.1, from coordinate 6,137,359 downwards.
ATGTGTATATTATTATGTATATATGTTACTATTAGGTTCGAACGGTTATTAATCCACATATGTACATGCAGAAAATACGATTTGTATACCTATTGCGTAGATCCTTACGCCCATTTTTCGGAGTATATCTGCACGAACTCTGGTTAGTGACGGGTATCGGGAGAGGCCATCGGTTATAACCACGGCTATGGCTGGTACACCCGTTCTGTTCAGCTGGAACCCCTCGTTGATCAACGTCTCCATTGCCTTTGACGTTTGTGTGGAGCCAGGCAGGTATGGAATTGTCAAGATGGCCTTAAATATAGGACGGTGATCACGTTGCTTGTGACTATCACACAATAAGACTATTGTTTGTATCAGTGCTGATTTCTATTGAGGGTTGTACACTTTTCGTGGTGAAGAGGAAAAGACAAACATATCAGCTTTCAACTTGTTGTTTCACCTATCATGCTATGTCTACAGAAAATCTATTCGGCAACAAAGCAGCCGGATGGCATGACATTAAATTGAAACCTACTCTGTGGCGACTCAGCTGCTGAATGTTTCGCGAGGTCTACATCAAATGAAACCCGGCAATAGACATTACTGAGGCCTATATTCGTAAGTAGTTAATGTTGTCAAGAACGGAACTGACCTAGTAATATTAAAATAATTAAATAATTTTGCGATGTGGTTATAATTGAACGTTACAATGACAATTGATTGTTCAGCTAATACGAAACGTAGTTTGAACAACACAAAAAAAACTAGAAAGTCTGTAAAACCGACAGATGCTCCTCGATGCAAATACAATGTTTACCGTTGAGACAAGTTCAGCCAACCAGAAAAACAAACGTCAAAGGGAAATAACTTGAAATAAGTCATGTGACATACGTGGTTTAAGAACTCATCTGTGATATCGTAAATATAATCAGGTTGAGAAACTTTGGAGGAAATCTGACTTTTCGAGTGATCTCGGTCACAAGCTCAGCCTGTCAGAACAATCAAAGGGTAATAACTCCGAAACCGTTCGGTATGAAACACGTGGTGTTAAGAATTCCTCCGACATATCGTCAATATATAGTAAATACATGGTTAGTGCCGTCGAATATAAAATATATTTGGTTGAGCTTTAGCGAGCCCCTATAAAGTTGTCGGGGCGAAACCGAATATATTCCATCGTCATACGTCAATAATCTAGCGACGTCATTCAAAGCAAAATGGCGGCGTCCACGTTAGGAAGATTAGGTAGTGTACCTGATTAAATCTCCGATTTATCTACGATGAACTTCAATATTGGCTGGTTTTAGACTACACAGTTGTCATAATAAGCATTGCAATCATAATGGACATATCCATGTCGTTGATTATACTCTAAAGAATGGACAAAATTCAGCTGAACCGACACCGATTTCGATTTTAAAATTAAAATGTATTCAACCGCCTTTATTATGCTACATGGAGCAATGGTTGCGGTATAAAAGCAGTTTTTATCCCGTCAACACAGTGCGTATGCGCCGTGAAACACGGTGCCGTGAAACATTTTTGATATCCAGTCAATACAATTTTTGCATTTTACAGCCATTTGTAGGTGTTGACTGGATAAATAGAATAGTAGGTGAGTGCCGTGAATGGGAAAAAATATCTGGCGCGGCACGGAAACGGGATGTGCTCGGCAGAGCCTCGCCCATCCCGTTTCCTGAGCCTTGCCAGATATTTTTTCCCATTCACGGCACTAACCTACTATTCTCTATCTATTTTCCTTATTTCTGAACCAAAGTATATGTTGCGACCACTCATTTGAACCGTCTCGGCGAGACGGTTCAAATGAGTGGTCACAACATATACTTCTGATGAGAAATAAAGAAATTATTGTGCCTTGCCGGATATTTTTTCCCATTCACGGCACTAACCTACTATTCTCTATAACAAAGTTTGATGGAAATCTGACTTAATCCGTTCGAGTTATCGTGGTTACAAGGATAGTCTGGATGCCGGACGGACAAAACGGTAACAATATGCTCCCCCGAAGTATCTGGTACGCCTTGAAAGATAGGCATTCCGATGAAAATCTTCATAGCATTATCAATGAGACACGCCATGCGAGTCTGTACCTTCGACATCTGCGTTTACAAAATTACGTTTACAAAATTGTATTCCGCATGTACTCTGAACATTTTGTCAACTTTTTACTTTATTTATTAAAAATGTTGTAAAATTTGTAAACGTATTTAATGAAATTACGCAGATTTCCAAAGGTACAAACTCACATGGTGTCTCTAAAATGTGAAAATATATCGATGGTCTTACCTTCGATACATCACGCTTTGTACTATACTCGTTCAACTTGAAATACCATTTCGGCTCGTCACTGAACACGAGAACCCCTACGCGGGTCAGGTCCTGGTCAATATCAAGACGATTAACCATTGAATAGACGAAATTCTTTATCTTTCTGAAGTCCTCGCTGCCAATACTTCCCGAGGAATCAATGACGAAGACAATATCAGCTGATGTTGCTAAACATTCTGTCTCTGTAGAAGATAACGAAATTACCACACTTAATTATAAGAAGCATACCTATTTTATTCAAATGTTAAATATAATTATAAAGTATATTCTGATATGTGAACAGGTATCAGTCTGGTTATGTGCACATTAAACGTGTTACATGATGGTATAAACATTACGAATACCATACAATAACATATGTTACCCTTGGACAATGTTGAATGGAGTAGTGTCTTCGTATTAATCAACTATTCTGTAACACGTAGTGTGTTAATATATTAAGTGCACATTAAAGACATATACAAAGACATATTGTGCAAATGACAGTCGTTACGTTATTTGGCCCAACATTACATACATGTACCTGTACCGACGGCATGGGACATACACACGGTGTGTCAATGCGAATGAAAATAGTCTTCCGTGATGTCTTTTAAAAAACATGCTACGATCGTGAGAGTGTGTGGCACGGTGTACTAACCTCCCGAGCACCGACGAACTCTGACGGACGCTCCCGGAGATGTTCCGTTCTTTCCACCAATGAACGTGAGTGGTTTGGTGAAGAAGTACAAATGGCAGTTGCTGAGACCGCTGAACGTGAACGCCCAACAATACATGCCATTGGCGAGGTTCTGTCTCTGGCAGGCCTCCTCGCAATAACTGCAAATGACGTAAGAAATATCCCAAACTCAGATGGACGAGACAAGGTAATAGACATGAAAAGGCGTGCAGATACCCTCTGTCACTAGCGGTGTGTGATTCCACAATATAAGAAACACATAATAGATAATGACCCATAACCCGAATCAACATTAGGCATCGGTCAGTCGAAATAATGCCGGGCTATTGTCCTTTGATATCAGTTATTCAAGTGACCTTTGGAGACTGAGAAACTCATATAGTTCGCGAGACCAATGTGATAGCGAACGACAATATATATTGGTTGTTATGCTTTTAAATCAATTAGTGTATAATACTATTGATTAAGCAAGTATAATAGATACTCGAATTATTTTACGTTGTGGCATTACCCTGATATTACTGGTTTGAGGAATTTCACACCTATTCGGTGCAAGCTATGGTACTCAAGTGGGAGCTTCGATATTGGACAGCACGTTTTACATGTATAGCCACACCAATGCATTATGGACAGTATTGAACAGACAGCGTTTACAACCGACTTACTCTCTATCGCTAAGAAGCCGGAGAGGCGGATTAAGGATCACGTTTCCTTCTCCAATAAGAGTTGTGTAATCAGTCGCCTCGATACCACTATTCGTGATAGTTTCATAGGTGCAGTTGCCTGGAAGAGTAAACATAAGGTATTTCATTGGACATTAGTAGAGTAATAATATAGCGTATTAAAATCCTACTACCCTAGTGTTATAAACCGTTAGTTGATAGTACAGGTTTAAAGTATGATCTACTTATGCAATAAATACAATTACACATTTCTGCTAAATTAAAATTTAATATGAATTTATTAAACTCGTTGACTGATCTCATAAGAAAATCGATATAGCATCGTGTCTTATGAAATCAGTGAACTCGTTTAATACAGAGCATATTAAATCGTCACGATCAGGGATTGTGGCCATGTGCCCTTTGTCACTTGTTACCCTACCCATCTTTAAACACTGCAAACTGTAATGTACTATAACACGAGAACATGTTGAATATTTAACCATGCTTACCGACACATGTTGATTAGTTGCAGAGGTTACTTGGAGGTTGAGATTCCCATTATTGTTCTCTGTTTGACATGTGTTCATTTCTGCCACAATGTGGAAATGACATATTCTGCACCGCATAATCCGATATTCGGTCTGAATTTAGCACATCCGAGCGTAACTGAAGTATGTCTATATGCAAACACCCATTGCAAGGTCTCATGAGTAATGACAAGTCATAATTTAGCTGATATTTGGTTAAAACTGACTGATTTTTGGATCAAGACATTTCTCTAAACTTTCACTTCCGCGAGTTTGACCTTTGAACCGGTGCGCCCGGTGTAATTATCGGAAGCTGTGAGATCTACCAAGTATAATACACAAATATTGGTTAACTTCCGATTTTTCTCCCTAGGAATAATGTTTTAATAGGATTAAGAGTTGTTTTTCGCGTTAAACATTGCCTGTTTAACGTGGATTATTTCCTACGTGTATGTAGTGTAGTGTTTAGGCATTCATAGTGTTGAATGTCAAATCAATCCGCGTCTTTCATTCGCTCGTTTTATTCCATTTTCTCTGTTGTTACAAACTCCATCTCTCTGACACTTTTGAATTACAATCCTTACTTGTACCTTTATAAAAGGAGCGAATGACTGAATAACGGAGATTAGTCGATTAGTCTCGAAAGCTTACTATTTCTGTGAAGCGAAGTATTTCGTTGCTAAGCGAACTTTTTGTTGGTTTTGCAAGTGCGCGATCACATTTTGTGATCTTATATTTGGTTTTACTTAAATACAGCGAACTACGGCGTACTCCCCTTTTTAGATTTTGACTCAGATTTTGGAACGGAGAAAGAGGAGTTCAAAGTTAAATAAGTGGAGTTCCTAGTTTAAATGCAAAACCCGATTTTCTTCGTCGAGTCGCTGGAGGATGTGTCAGCTTTCGAGACTTCTGATTGGTTGACGGTCATTTTCTGAAATCCGCAGTCTGTATAATGGATATTTCCATATTTTCCGCTTTTATGAGAAACTCCGGTTTCCTCCTCTTTCCTGCTTCTGACACTTTGTCAGAAGCGGAGTAAAAGGAGCGAAAGTCCGGCCGACCGGAGTTCCTAGTTAGAATACTATTAACTGTTTTATGAGCAAACCGTAGGAAATTATCCAAATTTCCAGTGTTTTCATTGGTTAATAGCCATCACGTGGTACTCTGAGATGTCTATAAAAGAACGGCGCACTGCCAGTTTCAGCATCTAATCGTAGTTACTACATAGTTGCATAGGCGCTACATTTCGAAAACCAATACTCGACGAAACCAATAACCAGCTTTATTTGAGCCAATATTGATACTTGTGCACTTACCTGCTTCTATTAAACTCATTGTAAGTGTCAAATACAGATACACAATATTACCTTGTATTAATTATTACCAAAGACACGGTTGATCCACATCGTGTTAATTTATAAACACTGAGCGCTCAGTGCCAGTGGAGTGTCTAATACACAAAACAGGACTGAATCCCATTAGAGTGCTTAAACCCCTGATGTTTACACAAACGTGAATACACCAAACTACTATATTTTATGAATTAGTGGAGTGGCTAAACGCTAATTCCTTATGTTTTAGTGCAGTGACTATGCACTTATAATAGTGATTTCTAGTGGCGTGTTTGATACATAAATCGCTTTCACAAGAGAATAAGGCATTGTGTAGTATTGTAACTTCCCATGTTAAATTAAGTATTGGTTCACTACGGTTAGATCCCACCACATATACCATCGCGATCCGTTGTATTTGAGACGCGTGCGCGAACCTGATCGGCCTTGCTCCGCTTTCATTTATAGGCATCGACAAGAGTACCACATCGGATATCCTGACAAAATAACCGCTGTACATAATATTACGCTGTAAAGAATACTTTAACTGTTGTTACATGTGTTAAGACTTTATTAAACTTGTTGAATTGACATTCGCTCTCATATTATATTCTCAACCAATATTTAGTTGATAGGTACATCCTTGTTGGTGCGGAGCTGCCAAACCCTATATCTGGATAATCATCCTGACAAAAACCAGACTGCAGGTCCCTTTCAATATTATTAGTAGTAGTAGCAGTAGTAGTATTAAACCATAGAAAAGGGCAGCTACAGTTTACATAAAAACTCGGGACATATATATTTCCATACAATTACGTGTGCCCAGCACTTTACAAAACGTGATTGTGATATTCTTGGTGAGACTGTTAGAAACGTGACCGACCATCACCAACGAGACGCATGTGTATAAAGCGTGGAATGGAAGGTAAATTGTTACAAAGTTCCTAATTATGTTTAAAACTCAGCAGAAAATGAGAGAAATAAAAATTGCCATGAGAACAAAACGTCACCTGTAAAATTGCAGGTGTTTAGTCACATTTGGATCCTGGTAGTCCTCTGAATGATCAGTTAGATGCAGGAGTCAGGGTCGATCCAAGATGTATGTCTAGAGGGGGCGTGGATTTTAAATGAGACGCATGTGATCGTCAACTTTTATAAAATTCAGATTATTTTCTGCACTTTTTCTCATCATAAGTATATGTTTTTACCACTCAGATGAACCGTCACGTTGAGATGGTTCATCTGTGTGATACTAACATATACTTTGGGTGAGAAATAAGGAAATAATCAGATATTTCCACGTACAAAATGGGTTAAAATCTAAACTCGACCGATTTAGAGTGGGCGTGCGCCGGACACGCCCCCGCCTGGATCCGCACCCGGGAGTCATAAATACCCAGTATCATAGCTACAAGAAAGCTGAAGCAAATACCGCTAAGTATGTATTCCACATGGTCAAGTTGGCGTATGTCTGGTCAAACTGTTAATGGAATATATAAAACGCATCATTGACATAGTACTAGCATTCGAACATTCGACGGGATTATAAAGATAAATAGAGAATAGTAGGTTAATGCCGTGAATGGGAAAAACTATCTGGCAAGGCTTAGGAAACGGGATGGGCGAGGCTCTGCCTACTATTCTATTTATCCTGTCAACACATACAAATGGCATTAAAATGCAAAAACAAAACCCCAGCAACCGCACATATTCACACGAAGTGATTATGTCGTATTGACAGGATATCAAAAATGTTTCACGGCACCGCGTTTCACGGCACATACGCACTGTGTTGACGGGATAAACTACAATTGTATGCACGTACAAGTAATAAGAAGAAATTTACCTTCTGGACAAATGAGCTCACACGGTTCCTCATCTATTGAACTGTCTTCCACTCCGCAGTCCTATAGGTACGCAAATGAAACAAATCATGTCATTGTATGAAATTCTACTTTGTATAGGCTCGTGAGTTAGAGGTGCATTACATGTCTCTAAAACTCAACGGAATGTGAGAGGTCATGCAACTATGTGGAAGAATGCGATCAAGAAGAAGACAAAAGAAGACACAGCAACGAAAACAAAGCACAACTATTCATATGCTTGGTATACTAATCGCTCACTTTCTCAAACTGTGTAAAGCATTAATACAATGGATCTTCAACACGACTGGCATACAGTTTATGTTATCAATTATCGCTAGACTAGCGATAATTGATAACATAAACTGTATGCCAGTCGTGTTGTAGAACCATATAAGACAATTATCAAGATGTCCAATATAATAGCCGAAACCCACTACCAAAAGCAATCAATACAATGTGCCTATTTTTCTTTCATTTTTCGGAAGTAACGAAATATGGCCTACTGTCTGTTTTACGAAACCTGCCCAAATTTTACGGACATATAAGCAAAGACAGTATTTGTTTCGATAATATTAAATTTTATAAAAATTTAAGAATGAGCCCTCTTTTTATTTCGTGAAATTTGGTCAAATATTGATTTTATTACGAAAAAAATTGTTTTCTATGGGAATTTAACATGGGGAAAAAAGAGATGGAGAACCTGAAGGCTGAGTCGAAGAACGAATCTGAAACCTGGCTAGATAGCTTGGAAACGATCTAACTAACAAACCAAAAGTTAAATTTTGAAAATCGGTCCACAATTTCTGAAATTACAAAAAAATCCCCATAGACATCTTCATTCTGTCAAGATGTCTATGGGGATTCAACATGTGGAAATTGATTTTTCGCAATAAAATCAATATTGGTCTAAATTTCATGAAATAAAAAGTAGGCTCATTCTTATATTTTGCTATAATTTAATATTATCGAAAAGAATATTGTTTTTGCATTGTTTATATAGCCGTAACATTTGGGCAGGTTTCGTGAAACAGACAGTAATTAATGGCACCATGCATGTAAGATTGATATATTCAGTGTTGCACAATATTCACACACATGCATTCAGACTAAATTAATGGCATTAATTGTACATAGAAAACAAAGCAATGGTAACGTCTGACCTGTATACACTTGTCGTAAGTCTCGTCAGCCTTGCAGCAAATATCGCGAGTTCTCGACCGTGTCCCACGTCCGCACGTTTTACTACACGCCGACCATGGGCTCCATGGCGACCAATCGCATCGTTGTAACCCTTGTCGACAGTCGTCAGCTGTAACCAAGGCCACGAGGATGGTACACATGGTCAAGGGCAGATGTCCACGTAGCATTGTAGTGTGTACGTTATATGTCACTCGCGTGGTAAAAGTGCGTTACCCGTATTTTAGATCTCAGATGATTGACGTTGTTCACAAATTGCTATAACAATGAAATAGTATCACTGTTCTTGAACGCTATGCGTTGCAAAAGTCTTGTCAATATCGGTCTGTGCTTATACTATAGTTCGAGTATCTATATCAACGCCAGGATTGCGCTCAAACAGTTTGATTGATTGATATCGAGTTATGCTCAGTTTCAACCAATCAAGCGGCTTGATTGCTGAATGAGGTTCGGTACAAGCTAAAACGGTTCATAATCCGATGTTACATTGATATAGTATAAGCCAGTTTCCCATTGCTTAAGAATCACAAGCTGTGTGTTGATACACACACATTGTCAGCAGATAGTGGCATTTGCTTTTGTATTATTAAGACTTAAAATCAAATTGCGGCATATTACCATTCAGAAATATAGTGTTTGCCAGTTTTCCATTACAAGAGATAATAACCGGCTGTTCCTGATATATTACCGACCTTATCAAAAGACACCACTTGAGAATATCCTACCAACGGTATTCATATACCCACACATATTAAAGCATGTGATTGCATGTACCGTACTAACCCGAATATTCTGATAGATGTACATGACTACCGATTTGTCGTCATGCGTAACAGCCAGAACATACGGGTTTGTTCCGTACTTGCACAATTATATATTTATTTATTGTGTGATAAGAGGTATATTGTATTTGATAAGATTTAAATGTACGTTGACATTTCGATATTGTATCAATGGTACCATGTGTACATTTCTTTAATGAACGAAACATACTTCAATAACCGCATTCTGTGTATTTTGTGAAGTACAGTGCAACTCTCTAAACAGCCAGCCAATCACGAGGAGACATAAAACTGGCTGTTGTAGCGAGATGGATGTTGTAGTGCGGTTAACTAAAAAGGCATTTCATAAGTTTGAACATAAAATGGTAGATGATGCCGATAATTAGTTACTGTGTACAGGTGACCATTCACGAAGGCTCGACTGTACTGTGTTATATTAGACACAGCGAGTTTTATATGGCGATCAATGTGTATCCTGATACCTGTGCATGCATGTGTACAGTGAAACGGACACAGATAGCAATCACTGTATTCATGTTGTGCAGGAATATGAGAGCTCCGGGAAATATACATGACTTGTGTCTGTGTTTTTTTTCTTTGCAATCCTGACCAAATATTCACAGTAGGTATGCATGACAATAATTCCAGCACAAAAATATTTACACAATTCCCTAACATTTGATTGGCCCGTAGCAAGTCTCTGTCCAAAATTTATATCCCAGTAAACTCCCATGCCGAACTACTTTCCCTAACCGTCAGGCGCAGTTAAAATAATTATTAAGAAAACGGAAAATAAACACATTTTCTTGATGAATTTATTTAAAATGCTGGAATTATAAGGAAAGAATGGCCTTTTTGTTGAATTTATCGGGGATATAAACTTGGAAAAGTCGCGGGAATACTGGACGAGGCCTTCCGGCCTTCGTCCAGTATTCCCGCGACTTTTCCAAGTTTATACCCCGATAAATTCAACAAAAACGCCATTCATTCCTATAGTGAAACCAATCAACATGAAACAATGTGAGACGTTCTGGATTTGGGGTTCAATAGTATACGTCAGCACCAAGGTACCTTTTCCAATACTAGTTTACCGATTACAAATCCAATTTAGAAGGCAAACGGATATACATCATGTATCTCGTACGTAGTGCAGGGTTACGCACCGAAAATTGAAGTGTTTTCTAACTGGGTGAAATGTGGCATAACAGTCTCAAGATAAGGAATTAGTAATTGAATATTGTCACTCTATCATTTCTGAAGCAATTGGGTATTTCAAAATGTTAATTGGGTAAAATAAAATCACACTACTGTTTACACATTAACATACAGCAATTGTTGAATAGTTTGCTTCGAAATTAAAACATATCTTGGCATTTCATTATAATTGTCTCCTTGGAGACAATCATTAGAATTGTCTCCTTGGAGACAATTCTAATGAAATAACAAGATGTGTTTTCATGGAAAAGAAGACAAATATGCTATATTTGTGATCTGTTTATTGTTTTCTTCAGCATTATAAACCTACCCTAAAATTGAATTGCTTTTTGATACTCGCTACTTCTGATTTCAATTGTTTTTTTTGGCAATTTTAATTGGGTATTTAAGCAAATACGCAGCTTATCTGGAACTCTGGCATAACCTACCGTACTTGTTGCCCACGTAGATCCAGACCAGAATCAATGCATGCATTGTTCACCATACAGAAAGTGAAACACCCGTTTTGTAATGTTCTTAACAAACGGGGTAGATCATTGTCAAGTTGCAGCAGTTCCATAAGCAAAGTTCTCCAGTCACACCGCAGTGTTCGTCGGTACACGACAACCTCTCCACAACGACCGTTAAGTGGCTAAGTAAGTGTGCTTACATGTACACTTGGAGTACGGAATGTGCTGGTAAAATCGTATAGCGATTGTCCGGTTCGGTTTAGAGGCGACTTACACAATTCGGTGAATGAGTATCATATTGGAATTAGCATAAAATAAATCAACGGACGTATCTCAAAATCATAGCTTGAATAAACATCGGTCCACATTTTCAAACATATCAAGTTAAAATGCCATAACACACTAGTCCAATTATTTCACAATGACGTCGATACCTGACAACATTGTTTGTGAGATGGTCTTCTTTATGGTTTTCGAAACAGTTCTCATTCATGTTTCAATGTGATTTAGATATAACATTAAATAACATAAATTAAATATAGAAACGTGGAACATGCACACTGCTGTGTTAATCATCCTAATATTGGCCAGTGACGGGTAAAGCCGCTTTAGCATAGTACTCAAACATGTAACATATACCGGCGAGAATATGTTCCGAAGCGCTTCCAAACACGGTGAAAGTGTGATGCATCAAATGTAATCCCACCCTCCTCCAGAGTGGGTCATCTTCGTTTGGTGTTTGCAAAACCACTATACTTGTCACACACTGTGGGAACAAAAGTATTCACCAGCTAAATGCAACCCATAATATAATAATACTAATATCACATGACCGTCACACATCTATATTCAATAGCATGACTAGAACAGTAATATAGGGCCGAGACTGTGAGATCACAATTTGCTGTGAACCTTGATGCTTAGCTCCACTATACTTCATATTGCCACCACCTGGGGGGGGGGCGAAGATTGCAGATTACAGTACCCACGGGCTCCTGACAACGTTACCACAGCCAATATTAATGCACTTTAAAATTACTTCAATAAACAAGCAGTAACAAACGAGTAAAATATGCAAATAGATAATAGTAGTTAGCAGAGACACAACATTATAATAGTATCACCTTAATTACAGTGGCTATCTGAGCTTCAAAAGTCGGATGTTTCAAATCTCCCAAGCGGGTTGTTACATAATGTATACATTAATCAGATACCATTATATTGCATAAATAGTAAAATGAATTTATTTCATGGTTTGGGTACTGATAACCATCTTGGATATGAGAAAATGGTTGTGTCTCTCTCAAATTTCTAAACACTGTTCACACATGTTCAGCAGATACACAGCAAAATGTTCCACATTTACAATTCATATGAAAAGAAATGCATATGATGTTGATATGTGAAACATATGAAAAACATATGAATTGCATACGAAATTCATATGAAAAGAGCACATATGAAATTTATGATGTTCGAATGAATTTCATATGTATTTGACATTACTAATTTACATATGAAAAGTTTTGATATGAACAGTTTTGATATGATTGTTTTCCATATGAATTGCATATTGGCTCACTTTATATCATTTGCATATGAAATTTTCATATGAAATTCATATGAAAAACATATGAAATTCATATGCGGCACATTTTGTAGTGTTTAGGACGGTGTTTTATTTGTTTATGTATCTAATACATATTAATTTGAAGCACCTCGTTGTGTAGATACATGGCGGCCAGCTTGACACTTTTATATATATTGAAAACATTTAGATTAACTGTAGATATGACTATGATAACATGTGCCAACTTTTATGAATGTTACACTTCATTAAATTAATAAATAATCATATTTCATTTTTACGATATAAGACGGCCATGTTGGAATTTGGGAACAATGCCATGGTTTGTTTCAGATAGATTGATTTAATACATGTACATTTGCATACAATAAACTATCAATCTATATCACAAATTCAACCATGGCAATTTGATTCGTACGCCACCATACTTGTCTGATGTTGCTGATATATAGTGGCCATCTTCGATTTATGCATATTATGGATTATGGAAATTAGATTAAACGTATGGCATACATTATGGTATCAACAAAACGCAACACTAATCGGCTTAGATGCTTACATATAGCTGGTATATATATATATGGTGGTGGCCATATATAGATGGTGGCCATCTTGAAAATGAATGAATTAATATTTTGGATGGAATTGGAACCATTCGTTGGATCACGCGATTCCTCGGAAAATCGGAATTGGCATACTTGACAAAACCCATGCTTAGAAGCGGATGATAACACATCCTGGCTTTTTTTACATGTTGATTCCACTACTAACCATATACTGCAAGACACGCAGTGTAATACGTATAAAGGTAACACCAAAGTAAGTACAATTGTGTACATGTATTGTCATTATTTATTGTTCTATAATTGTGGAAGGAGCTGCTTTTTTCCACTGACCCCTTCATTATTTTTTATTCGATGCTTCTAAAATATGCCATTAGCAAAAGCACTATTTATATCGATGCTTTTAAAATATGCGATTAGCAAAAGCACCATTTATATCGTCATCCAAACACAATGCCCAAAGTTCCCATAATGTTCCACCAGTCTCCGCAAATGTATCTCGTCTATTTCAAGGACCTCCAAACACAATGGCTGTAGCCGTGGTTTCGCCTCCCTCAATGTCGCTGGACCGTGAGCCTAACATCGTCCGGGCATTTTGGTAGAGGGCAGCATGACCCGGGCCTATAGTCGAGGGTACAATCCACCGGTAACTGCCAGGCCGGGCACCTGAAGTGAGAACACAGTCTGGTCAGAATGAGGCGAGACCCGCCACGAAATCAAGGGGCTTATTGCTACCAGTGCTCGTTAGCCGATTTTACGAAAACCTGTTAATATACTACTGTAGATTAGTAAACATTGAAAGAGAGAGGGAGAGAGATGTATGGATAGAAGTGAGAGAGTGCTAGGTCGGAGATGGAGAGATTGGGGAAAGACGTAGGGACGGAATTAAAGAGAGTGCAGAGGCTTAGGGGAGTGTGAGAGAGAAATGAGAGATATAGACCACAGAGTAAGAGAAAGAGAGAGAGAAAGTGTGTGGGAAAGAGAGGAAGCGAGTTGCACAGTGAGATGGGAGAGCGATGGATGCCGAAAGAAGTAGGAAGAGAGTGAGACTGTGTGAGACAAGTAGGGAGAATATGAGAGAGAGAGAGGGAGGATAGTGATGTAGGGAGAGTGATTGTACGAGATGGAGACAGAAGCAGGGAATGTGAGAAATTGGTTGGGTGATGGAAAAGGAGAATGAAATAGTGAGAGAGGTAGATATATACATGTATTGAATATATGGGGAGAAGGAGCGGTTGTGGGTGTGGGGGAGAGAGATGATGAGGATAAAGAGAGCGAAGTGGGGGTTGATGGTTGGGTAGAGACATCATAGTGTATGGTTGTTCTGTCTAATCGACGTACTGGACATTGTTGACGATGACGCTGGTTACCACCTCATAGACGAAACAGAAGCCACAGAAACGGGCGCAGTGGGAGCGCGCATAGCCGCTGTATGCCGGCTTGGTGCAAAAGCCGGGCTCAAGTCGATCGCAGTGGGTGGCCAGGTCGTCCACACAGCCAGCTTCTGAAAATGTATGGAGTGCATGAACTGTATTTATTGCATAATAAAATGGTGTATTTTGTCAAATAAATTGGTGCGATTCATGTAAGTTTCTGTGCGTATAGTGAGGATATATAAGGCATGATCTGTGACACAGTGTGTTACTTGACATAACGTACTTTCGTTTCCCATTGAAACACAATGCAACGCAAGACGTCAATATTTCTTCATATTGACGTCTCGTGAGTTCATATTGGTTAGTGCCGGAACTACGCTTCACCTCGCAAAATAGATTTGTATGTGAATGTGTGCCACTCGTTCCGCCGCGCAACGATATTGCGCTCCTAAAGTAGCGCAATATCGCACGCTGTGGAATTCGTGCATATATCCACATACAAATCAAATAACCTATAAATATAGTGAAAGTTAAAGTGAACTACAAATACCTGTCGTAACTGCTGGAGTAGAAGCCGTAGTGCTACTTGGAGACGTCAACGTTCCATCAGTCTTATTCCCTGTAAGTCCAAACATTGAAGAGGTCAGTGGATTCCCTGGGGTTTGAGGGTGTCAGTAGAATATTTATACAGGAAAAAACTGATTCGATTCACTTCTACTAAGATGACCATCTCCTGTATACCAGAAGGGGTTTGTAGAAAAATGTTATTCCCACAAGGAGTTAGCCTGCTTCATCCACGGGCTCATTCAACTGTACACGAGAATGTCATCTTAGTAGAAGTGAATATATTTCGCCGTCAGTTGATCCTTCTTTAAATATTTACAATATCAAATAAAAACAAAAATATGTAAAAACAAAACATAAACCTACATCAACCATTGGAAACATGTACACATGTGATTATGTGAGCCATACGTATATCGGATTTATTCTTAAAATGATCATAGCTAAAATCTTCGGATTTTAAACTATGTCAATAAATAAAAATCTCAAAATAATGTAAGGGAATTGCTCCGTAGTATATGCTAGACGCTAATATACACAGCATTTGCACATAAAACAATCACAGATATTATAGTACTTTGCATTCATGAGATTGAAGAAAAGTCTGCAGGAATTCAAATTGCATAGGGCGTAATGGCATAGTATCTTATGAATGACGAATCCGTATGTTTTATGTTACAACGACTACAAACAAGTTCGGAAGCTCTTATACAAATACAGTACGGTTGTTGGAAAATGCAGGCGTAATGGTTATCCTGAATGTGTATGTGGGGTGTGGAACCGGAATACCCCGTGAGAACCCGCCTGTCTCACCTGGCGACCAGCATACCATCTCACAGGCTCTATGTTGTACTTACCACAAAAGCCACAAAACAGCCTGCAGTGCGTGTCGACCCACTCATACTGGGATATGGACGAACACATCGAGGTACCATATTGGAAGCAGTCCGTCTCGCGGTCTTCACATGGGGGCTCAACAATTGGGAAATCTGCGGGAAAATCACAATTAGACAAAAGTGTTACTAGCATAATCAACATGATTAGTCACTGTCACTATGCCGGCCGAACGAGTTTAACAATTGACCAAGCTGTATAATACATTTACAACATTATTTCTACTACCGATACTTATGTTGGGACTTCCGTGAAGCATACGTTTCAGTCGTCGTTCATTTACGCCCAACATGATATTTTTCTGCATGTGTGCGACCAAAACCGTATATCATATCCAATACCCAGTATGTGGTTGTTTTGTCGTTATTGTCATCATGTTCTAAACGCCATTAGCAGCATATCTTACACAGTAGGATTCCAGTTAACATAATCCACATTACATAGGTTATGATCTATCTTCGGCGTGTGTGCATCAGTGTTTTCATGAAATGTATTTATATTTGCATGGGAGCTACGACGTCGGCATCAATATAATTTCATGAAAGGTATCAATATTTGCATGGCAGATACGACTTTGGCATCAATAGTTTCATGAAAGGTACACCACCGTCTGCGCGAACCTTGCCAATGTTTGTAAATACTTGAATATTGTGTTTGAAAGTAAGCAGCTTGAGTGTCCAACTGCTTGATCGCGATATTGCCAATACATATTCAGGTGTATTAATATAGGGTTAACTGTATTGTAATATAGGGTTAACTGTATTGTAATATAGGGTTAACGGTATTGTAATATAGGGTTAACTGTATTGTAATATAGGGTTAACTGTATTGTAATATAGGGTAAACTGTATTGTAATATAGGGTTAACTGTATTAAATATATAGGGTTAACGGTATTGTAATATAGGGTTAACTCGATTGTAATATAGGGTTAACTCTGTTGTAATATAGGGTTGACGGTATTGTAATATAGGGTTAACGGTATTGTAATATAGGGTTAACAGTATTGTAATATAGGGTTAACTGTATTTGTATTGTAATATAGGGTTAAAGGTATTGTAATATAGGGTTAACGGTATTGTAATATAGGGTTAACTGTATTGTAATATAGGGTTAACTCTATTGTAATTTTCAAATTTGCGGCGTATATCAGAAAATGATATGTCGGAAAATCTGCTAGCGCGCGGAGCCATTACACATGTTTTCCGACCTATCATTTTCTGATATACGCCGCAAATTTCAAAATTACAATGCGGTTAACCTATTTCTAATGCACTCCCTTACTACTGGCGTAGGAATTGATATTGAAATAATTTGCGACCGTTCATCAACAATGATATACCTGTAATGTATGACCATCAGCTAATCAGTTTGAGTGATATTTATAGATTGCATTAGAGTATTTGCATGAAAGTTACGACTTCGGTATCAATAGTTGCATGACAGCTACGACCCCCACACACCTGGGCAGAAGCCACATTTCCTGGCACAATTCTTCATCGCCCAGGGCGCATAGTCGGAACAGGAGTCCCGGGGATAAGAGGCACACTGGGCGTCTATGTCCACACAGCCCGCGGGCGTAGTGGTAGGGGTGGTCGGGGCGCGGGTGTGATACTCTTCGGGCAGGATTACTGCAAGTGGGAACGGAAAATAGAAATACAGTCATACTCGTTTTCTCAAAGCACGGAGGACTGACGGAAATACTTTACGTTATTAAAGAGGAATATATGTACTTGGGACCAAGAATTTGACTTTGAGATATCAGTAGTTTGACTTAATAGAGTGTGAGGCAATGAGTGTACACTGTAGCCTGTTACACAAATTGGGTCATAAAGCCCAGTAGTCTAAATTGTAACTATGCATGATCCAATAAAAACAGGCATACACCAGTTACTATCTAACGTGTCTTCCACGGATAACGAGGTGCACACAAGGGCTATGGGTGCACAAGAATATTATTTAATGAGAGGCAAGTCAAGTCATGTGATATGGAACGACACAATATGTTCTGGATAAGCGCAGATTCTAGGTTTTCCATGTATGTAGGATAGTACTACGTGTATAACGTATCTGGGGTTTCTAATCGGATCGCCGGATTTCTCCTATAGAGTTGGAAAATGCACCGTATTGTCAGTTAATTACGTACAACTTTGACATAAATATGGCTGTGACTGGCTTATAGGTTTTGCGACCAGTGTAGATCCAGTTCAGCCTGTGCATCCGCACAGGCTGAACAGGATCTGCACAGTTCACTATTCCATCATTTAAACACCCGTCGTGTTGTGCTTCTAACAAACAATATGGATCTCTATCAGGCGACACGAGTGTGCTATTCGATCAGATGCAACTCTGGTTACAAATCCATATAAACCCAATTTCTCCATTTATACGTATATAATAGCAACCATGGAACGTCTCCGATACGCATGGAATTAAATCTTAAAGTACCTCCACAAGTCGTATGTGCTACGACGTTATCCAAATGGGCTTTGAACAGGGTCTCAAAGTCGCCGACTTGAAACACGTAGCGCGGGTCACTGGCTATGGCCCGTAGTTCCTCTCCTGCAATAGTTGATAAGTCTCTGTCACACGTGGGCCTACAGTTGATAAATTGTGAATATCAATGCTATTTATGTTTGATACCAAGCTTATGATGTGAGGTTAGAAAAGTTCACAATTTCGAATTACGAAGCCCGGCGAGAATTTCCTACCGTTTCCGAACCGAGTATTTATTAACTATATGTGGCTGAGACTGGAGAAATTGGGCTTATGAGAGTTGTGTCCAGTGTACAATATAGCTCCTGATCTACTAGCACACTATTGTAGCCGGATAATGAGCTAACATACTTGTAAAAAGCACGATGGGCGTTTCATTGATGGAATGGCGAACATTGCAGATCCTGACCAGACTGTGTGGATGCACAGGCTGGCTTGGATCTACACTGATCGCAAAACCTATCAGCTCCATTTCTCCAGTCACATCTACCTATTTGTTTTGCTGTTGTATAGTTATATCAGGCGCGTAAAATGAAACTTTCTCTGCTAAAATAAATAAAATTTCGCATAATATATCGATGTCTGGAGGTCTCTAGAAGCCAGGATTTGCTTTCTTTATCCAAAACAAATTCGGGGGGGGGGCATGCCCCCGGACCCCCTACACAATTCGCGGCTGTCGCCGCTCAATGCGCACCCCCTCAGCAAGATCCTGGTTACGCGCCTGTATATTATATTACTGGTGTTTCTAATGGAAACGTCTTTCTAAAGGTTACACTGTATGATCATATCATAACGAAACTATGTTTATTTTCTAATGTTGTCTTCTTGCGTTTGGCGAAAATACATAACCAAACTACCCAACTTATCTCCCCTGTTTATCAACTGTTTCTGATATTATATTCTTGGATATAACAAAAAGTATACTATTTACTTGGATATAACCCACCCTTTGTGCAATTTGATTCAATGAAATAGCGTGATTGGTTGATATGTCATGTGTAGTGCACGAAGCGAAACACCGCACACGGAAGGGGATTTAAATAAGCTTGATTTCAATCCAATCCAAGTTGTATTGCACTTCATCTAGTAATATTTACACTGTCCATAAGGGAATTATATAGAGGATATTACATCGTACATTTTGAATAGCGGGAAATATTACACGAGTGTGCGTCGGCTTCCGCGTAAGCAACGAGTGAGCGTAGCGAACGAGTTACTTGCACGGATGCCGACGGACACGAGTGTATTATTTCCGCTATTCAAACATGTACGATGGAATATCCTTTTTCTATGAACCAGATATATTTGAGTGCATGTTTGGATGTGTTCAATCACATTAACATTCTAGATTAGTCGAGACCCTTTCCAAATTTTCAAATAACTTTATTTTGACAGTAATAAAAATTAAACATTTTGCATGGTAGCTCATGTTTCCAAGAAAACAGGCGCGCAATTACGGTTCTCTTCATGGTGTGTTATTTGTAAGGAGTTGATTACGGGTTTTCTCTCACAGCGAAATCCGTGCAAATAATTCGCAAGAGTGTAATAAAATGAATTCATAATGGAAACGCCCATTCAACGTATTGCGTTTATATCCCAGTACATTACATAATAGGCCCACGTGACGTCACGCGACGTTGTTGATTTGTTACAGTTTATTTACAGTTTAAATTAAACGTATGACACATGTTGTCGAAACGCTGTCATTAAAATGCATGACATTCATCGTCGTTGTCAATAGCGTCACACTAGTGGCCGGCAAAGTCGCTGATTTATGAATTGCGACGAAATGACGTAAAACAATAGAATTCCTAATTTTAAAGCCGTATTTGGTTATTTACATTTTTGAAACTATCCTACAAGGCAGTATAAATATAATTAATAAAACCATGCCTTGGGCAGTTGCGTTTACTTAAGCAATAAAACCATGTGCTGTTGCGTTTACTGTAGTACGAAAAACATTTGGTCTGTTTAAAGTGTGTGGAGTCCGAAGGACACCTCGAACTTTAAACAGACCATTGACAACTGTTTGTCATACTTCAGTGAACGCAACAGACTATGGTTTTATTACTTATATTTACAGTGCATATTCTGATAGTTTCAAAAAATGTAAATAGCCAAATATGGCGTCAATATATTTTACGTCATTTTGTCGCAAAGCGACGTTGCCGGCCAATAGCGTGACGTTATTGACAACGACGACGAACGTCATGTATTGTAATGACGTCAAACACATGTTAACGAATCAACAACGTCGCGCGATGTCACGTTGGGCTAATCTAATGTACTGGGATATAAACGCAATACGTTGAATTGGCGTTTGCGTTATGAATGTATGGACAGTGTAAATGTTATAGGAATGAATGGCCTTTTTGTGGAATTTATCGGGGCATAAACTTGGAAAAGTCGCGGGAATACTGGACGAAGGCCGGAAGCCCTCGTCCAGTATTCCCGCGACTTTTCCAAGTTTATATCCCCGATAAATTCCACAAAAAGGCCATTCATTCCTTATAATTCCAGCATTTGAAATAAATTCATCAAGAAAATGTGTTTATTTTCCGTTTTCTTAAGAATTATTTTAACTGCACCTGACGGTTACGGAAAGTAGTTCGGCATGGAGTTTACTGGGACATACATTTTGGACGGAGACTTGCAACGGACCAATCAAATGTTAGGGAATTGTGTAAATATTTTTGTGCTGGAATTATTATAGTATGAAAAAAACATTGGTCTGTTTAACGTTAGCTAGGTGTCCTTCGGACTCCACGCATTTTAAACAGACCAAATGCTTTTCATACTACATTAAACGCGACAACCAAAGTGCAAATAAAATATATTTCAACTAAACACCGCATATTGAATATCTGAGACACAGTGTATTTAACCCTTTGAACCCGAAAGCCCGCTATATCGATTTATGCAAACAGTGCTGATCCAGATGAGCTGTGAATTGCGACAAAATGAAAGTAATATTCATATTTTTGAGAACAACAAATACCCCCTTTTTATAAATGGACTAGTCTGAAAATCATTTTGCGATGATTGGATTGGTTGCAAAATTAACATATCGCAGCCCATTCAGTTACTTAGGGATGAAAGGGTTAATGATGGATTCATCGCTAGGATACGCAGGCAGGTTTCGGACTGAGACAGGGGAATCTCAGTCGAGCAGCGCGATAATGTTGTTACGATATCGCAGAGTGAGTCTGGCATTCCCTGTATCATTCCCAACCCTGTAATTGAGCACATGACCTGGAATGTCGTAAAATGCGAAACAAAAAGTTCTGTATTGGAACTTCAACGTTACTTACGCGGGAAAGCTAATGAATGTGACGTCATTTATTGTTACGTAACGTTATTTTCATTGCAATACATTGAGGCTAACATGCGCTTTATTGTTACGTTAAACACATCTTTAGACGTGATAAAATTAATATATATTTTTCACATTTCGGTCGTTAATGTTCCAATCCCAGCACACATGTAAACAGCATACAACATCACAATCTATTTCACTTGATTTGATGGTCATTAACCTAGGATAATGGACTCGAGAAATGCTAGCCACTGCGTGCCGATTGCACGAGCGATCTGAGACTGAAAGTGAACCGATTCAAAAAGCGTGGGGTCCCATGGTGAGACTACCTGAGGTCTGGTTGCCGATGCCGATAGAGAAGTGTTCTCCTGTCAGCCTTAGGAATATATAGTGGCGGGAAGTAACTCTGCAAAGCTTCCGTACCACCCGTGCTTTGGACTGTACTGGAGTTTTGCAGAGTTGCCGCGCACGTCTGTAAGATTACCTGAGGTTTGGTTTCCGATGCCGATAGAGAACAATGTGACTCCGTCTGCCTTGGCGAGTCCCGCTTGTTTCTGTGTGATGGGCGGATACCGGGACAGACCGTCCGTGATGACAATCGCGATATCCGGAGCCAATGGCCGCTCCCTGTAACGATATGCATTAGTTTGTTTAAGTTCTCCTATTGGAGATTATAAATTCATAACTAATTGCTATTTACACATGATTATTAGTTGCAACTAGAAAACACATCGTAGACATATAGTCATACACATAAGATGTCAATGGCTGATCAGTATTTATACACTGTCCGTTTATGTATGCTAATTGGCATTGTAAATCTTTCTTGTGAACAGCCTGAGCAAATAGTTTTTACATGTACATGTATATACAGATGGCATGTTTGTGAGTGTTACATGTAATGTGGTAACCTGCAACGAGGTTCGCGTTCGCCATTGCACATTGGACAAACACGGACACAGTCCTCATTTAGCACCGTACATACTTCAGCCAGTATTCTTGGACTTTCAAAAGTGTATATTCCTTATGAATTACTCAAACATGTTTATTTCTCATAATTCCAACTTTGTTCTATTGTTGTTTTATATATATATATATACATATTTAAAAGTCCAATTTGTTGTACTTTTAAATGTGTCTATACCTTACGAATGATTAAAAAAGTGTTTGTTCCTCATTCAAAGTGTTCTATTTCAAAGTGATTAAAATGAATGTAACGCAGACTTTTATAGTTGTACCAGATTCCAACAAATGTGAACGCCGATGGTCATTTGCATGTTTATGACAATCAATTCACGTTCGAATCAGTCATGTAACGTCAAAACAACAATAAGACTGAAATCAGAAACGCTCATAATGTCTTCACAATAGTGTGTGTTTCGCATCTGATATATCGATATAGATACAATACTGCATCTGTTGGATGAACACTTATCATCTGGCTACTTGCAGCCGGTGAATATTAGAAGAATCGTGTAAATGATGTAGAGTGAGAATTATATGATTTATTACAATATGAAGCGGTCCTCGGTCCCAATAGCTGCTCATTATCATGTATGCATTGGCTGAATATCTTGTGATATATGATGCGATGTATAATATGTATTGTTATTATTATATACAGTGAAACCTCTCTAAACCGGACGCCCTGTGAGGTTCCCAGGGTGTCCGGCCTAGAGTGGCTTCGCTGTAAATCGGGCATTTGATCACTCTGAGACATAGTTGTGAGTTATGCGATCATGAATAGACATTCTCACCCGAGATAAATGACCAAGAAACTAAGATCACAGATGTTTTCTTGGTGTCGGGTTTATAGAGGTTGCACTGTAATTCTGTACATGCATATTAATGAGATAATAAACAACAATACATGCTGAGTTCGAACATATGTAAGGATGGGTACTGCGTCGGAAATACATGTTTGTATGGGAGCAGTAACCTTGCTAATTAATTTACGTGGGATGCATAGAGAATAGTAGGCTAGTGCCGTGAATGGGAAAAAATATCCGGCAAGGCTCAAGAATTTCTTTATTTCTCATCAGAAGTATATGTTGTGACCACTCATTTGAACCGTCTCGCCGAGACGGTTCAAATGAGTGGTCACAACATATACTTTGGTTCAGAAATAAGGAAAATAGATAGAGAATAGTAGGTTAGTGCCGTGAATGGGAAAAATATCTGCCAAGGCTCAGGAAACGGGATGGGCGAGGCTCTGCCGAGCACATACCGTTTCCGTGCCGCGCCAGATATGTTTTCCCATTCACGGCACTAACCTACTATTCTATTTATCCCGTGAACACCTTCAAATGGCTGTAAAATGCAAAAATTGTATTGACTGGATATCAAAAATGTTTCACGGCACCGTGTTTCACGGCACATACGCACTGTGTTGACGGGATAAAACTACATGTATTATAAAGTAATAATGGTTAATTATCACAATCATCAATTCGAAACGTGATGATATGGACAACGTGAGTACTGTTGACTAATTATGTTTATGAGTAAGAATGGTGAGACAAACTGCTGATTGAATTTATAATACCAACTTGAACACTAAAATCGTGTCTTCGATGTGACCAGCGTAGACATAGTCTGAACCCTTCAACATGCGGTATTTGAAACACCCACCCTGCTTCTGGCAGACCATATATAGAAGATCTTACATAAGTAATGATTTAATATGATATTTTGTATAAACAAGTTAACTGATATCATACGAAACGGGGAAATCTACGAACCAGTCGAAACCTGCGATCCGCATAAGCCCCAAGTGTCGGACGTGCTAATTCTCGGCCCGTATACATGTAGGTGGCGTATAGGCTCCGCTTGGAAACGGTAAAAGTCGGTAGTACCAGCTTAGGACTTTCTATGCTTTTCCCAGCATCGCAGGATAAACAAAATAAATCAACGAACCTGTCAAATCCTTCTGTCCTCATCAGCTCCAATGCGTTCCCCAATTTGCATAGATGATGTAAAGGCTCGGCTCGGAAACGGTAGAAACTCCTCGGAATACCTCGGAATTTCCAAGCGTTTCATAGCCTAACATGACAGTGTAACAGTAAAGCAATCAACAAACCTGTCAAATCCCTCGATCCTCATCAACTCCAAAGCCTCGGATGTTCTGGTTCCACCGCCGGTATAGGTGATGTTATCTATTGCCTCCAAGAGCTCCGTGATATTATCATGCTCGTGTAGTTTAAACTCTATACTCGGGCTCGTGCTGAAGCCAATCAGGCCCACGCGCGTGTATTTACTGTCGATGTCAAAAGTCTGGACGACGTCCTTGATGAACTCTTTGACCTTCTGGAAGTTCTCATCTCCGATACTGCCAGAGGAATCCACGACAAAGACGACATCCGCCAATTTTGCTATGCACGCTGAAATGGTCAATGTTGTCACAACGTAATGTTGTGGCAACGTTGTAATAAGAGCTGTTTCAAAAAGTTGTCGGCGAACATTATTGCAACGTAAATACCAACGTTGTGATGTAACGTTGCAGGACCGCCACAAAACTCTAAACATGCATTTACGTAGTCGCAACGTTTAAATTAAACGATTGACATATGTTGTCGAAACGCTGTCGGGACGTAAAATTGTTAGCTGGGTTACAGATACATACTATAATCTACAAACGTATATATGCCAATGAATCAGAGACAGCAATAAAAAAATCATAGCATCTTTATAGGGAGTTCTCAACGC
Organism: Conchocele bisecta; assembly: GCA_029237695.1. Classification (NCBI taxonomy): domain Eukaryota; kingdom Metazoa; phylum Mollusca; class Bivalvia; order Lucinida; family Thyasiridae; genus Conchocele; species Conchocele bisecta. The sequence goes on along the minus strand of CM055276.1, from coordinate 6,111,817 downwards.
GACACAAATGTGCTCTTAACAACCAGCGGTGTACTACATGTACCTCCAAGGATAAGTAATAGTATACACAAATAAAAACATAATACATGTACCAAAGCAACGCAATCCGCCTTCTCCCTTAAACGAGAAATCAGTAACAGTGACAGAGGACGTACACCTCAACAACGTTAACTCACAAACAATTAACGCACATTTTTAAGTCAGTTGACCTTGACCGCGAGCACAGGGGTCGCCTGGGTGGGCTATAGAATGAAATTATGGATGACAACAAATATACATATGAAATGTGAGATAAATCCGACTTACGGCAACAGAGATAGTAGGTAGCCGAACACTTTTTTAAGACGCAAATGCGAAGAAATCATTGTAACAAATACGAAGAAGTCATTTATCATTAACAAATGAACCTTTTTATCGGCTGGGACTCCATGTATACTTACAGGCTGTAGTTGTCGTCGGAGGGATTGTAGTCGTCGTTTCCGCCGGTGTTGTCGTTGTTATATAGTCAGTACCGGTACTTCTCTCCTCTAGCGGAGTGGAAGCTTCCGTCGTCTGGTCATGCGATATTATTTCCGGTTCCGGTGTCATGGTGGTAGTTGGAAGTGTATCCGTTGTTTGTGTCGTCATGGAAGTTGGATTAGCTTCCGGTACATGTGTCATGATATTAGTTTCAATTGTTTCCAGTGCCGGCGCCATCGTGACAGTAGTATGTGTGTTCGGTTGTGGTGTCGTTATGGTAGTTGGAATCGTTTCCGGTTCCGGTGTCTTTATGGTAGTAGGAAGAGTTTCTGGTTCATATTTCGCTATGGTAGTTGGAAGAGTTTCTGGTTCCGGTGTTTTTATGGTAGTTGAAAGCGTTTCAGGTTCAAGTTTCGCTATTGTAGTTGGCAAAGTTTCCGGTTCAGGTTTCGTTATGGTAGTCGGAAGAGTTTCCGGTTCATGTGTCATGGTACTAGTTTCAATAGTTTCCCGTACCGTCGTCATGGTGATAGTTGGAAATGTCTTCGATTCTGGTGTCATTGTGGTAGTCGGAAGAGTTTCCGGTTCATGTGTCATGGTCGCAGTTTCAATAGTTTCCGGTTCCGATCTCATGGTCGTAGTTTCAGGAGATATCAGTTTCAGTGTCACTGGTTGCATTATTTCTGTTGTGGTTTGTCGTGTTCCGTGATAATGCGGTGTCGATTCCTGTCGTTTTGTCGTCGTGGCAGTTGTATCTGTCCTTGTAACTTTAACCGCTTCCTGTGTCGATGATATGGATTCTAGAATTGTTTGCCCTTCCGTTACCTCTTCAGTTGTTTCAATAGTATTGGTGAATTCGGTTGTAGTAAGTACATCTGGTGTCAATGGTGTCGTTATTGATTCAGTTGAATATTCCTTTGCTGTCATTGCATGTGGTATTGTGTTAGAGTATGTTGTCTGGTTAGATTTTAATAACTTTGTTGTTGTCTTGAGTTCCAATTCTGTCGTTGTAGTGACATCAGTTGGCCTGGTAATTTGTATTGTAGATTCGTTTGTGGCATAGGTTTCGGTAACATACGTTGGCGTTACTTTGGATGTAATTTCCGACGTTATCGCGACGTCGGTTTCTGTTGATATAGCTGGTGTTACTGCAGTAGATACTTCGGGTGTGGTAGTGGATTCCACTGTGGTTGGACCTTCTGATTCCGTTATTGTGTGTTCTGATCTTGTTTGCACCCTATGTTCTCCCGTTGTACTTATCCGCGCTGTTGTTGTCTGTAGATCAGTTATAACCACAGTTGTCTGCAAATCTGGTTCATTCGTTACTTCTTTAGTTTCCATTGTCGAGTGGACATCAGTTACTATGTCCGTTTGTTCTGCCATCGTCAGCTCCGGTTCAGTGGTTGTGGTTGTGGGCAATGTTGTCTCATAGGTTGAACGTGATGTCAATGATGAGTCAGTGGTGAAGCCATCATATGTGGTCAATTTTCCCTCTGCAGACGTAGTTAACATGAACGTTGTGGTGGTAGGTTCATCAGACGGTGTTGGAGTGTTACGCACGGTGTATGTATCTGGGCGTGTATGTCTCGTAAATCGCTGTGTAGTCTGTTTATTTGGTTCCCTAATTTCTGTAGTCAACTCAAATGTGGTTTCTATCGGAAGTTCTGTAGTTTTAGTCAGGACTATTTCCTGTGTTGGCGGAGCAATTGGCTCGTTAGTGGTCTGCCTTTCTTGAGTAGTCTGCATGTCCGTTGCTGATAGTTCAGTGGGCGGCGTATTGGTGGTTGATGTCAATGACAGAGTGGTGACTGGTAACGTATTTTCGACGTCAGGAGCTTCCGACGTCAGGTGTATATCATACGTTGATTTCCTAGTTGCCATTGGATTTGGAGTTTTCCCAGACACCTCTGCAACATTTCCCGTAGGTGATTGACTTGAAACAAGACTAGGATGCAGAGTCTCGGTATAATTGGTTGCAAAACTAGACTGCGCAGTTGGCTGGTTTGTAGTTATCGGTTCAAGGTGAGGTGATGGCGTCCGCTGCACAATTGTAACCGGGTGCGGTAGTGTCGTTTTAAAGGATGTCGCTGTTTGTGTATGTAATGTTACCGTCGTAGGTGTCCGTTCCAGCGTCGTTGCAGGATTAGCTACAATTAATAACAATATTTGAGTCACTGTATATCGATATATAAATGTAAATTACACACAACATATTAGTATTGTGCACTTGTACGTACAGGAATTCAAGAGTACACACCACATATGTATTGCTTTCGCAGTATAACCCACACAGTGTAACAACACAGTGTACACAAATGCATGAACGAAATAAATATGTACATGATGCCACTGCAGAAACTCAGAATACATATTTATAGTGTGCTTGTGCAATACATATAATCTAACATTTGTGTTTATTTAAACTCGTTGACTTATTCAATAAGAAACGCGACATAGTTTGGATTCCTGTGAAATAACTAAATTCGTTTAATAAGTAGCATTATGATATTAAATCAACACTGTATGTACATGCTGAACGGCGTTATTGCAAAATTACAAAATGTGGAATTTATTTTGTTCTCGACATTCGTCACACTATCTCCGTAATTGCATGTATATGCCTTGTTTGGATATGAACATAGGATATTAGCCACTCGTGAAGACACAGACACAGTACTAGGAGTGCCTGCTTATTTCCTACATGATATCAGGAATAAGTTTACATTTAGAATGTACAGACTGAGCTAGTAATGTTAGGTGGTTATATGTATGAGCGATATATGTGAGGTGACGTGGTAAATGGAGATGTAATTACCTTCGAATGGGTGTCTTTAATGCGGTTTTGCATACACTATTCTGGTGATAAAGCTGTCTTGGGCGTAATTAGAAATAGTGCTACCTCTGATCGAGTCGCGCGGCTGTGCGTGTAGATCTGAGCGCGTATTATCTATGGTCCCACGTGAAATTGAACCACTGTCCACACGGAACCTCACATATACAGCGCAGCTTTCCAAATACGCTCTATGCACAGTACTAGTTGTATAACATGCACTTTTGTCACATTCTCATTATTACTTCACCGTTCCAATATTTCAGCATGCTTAATTACATGTTCATAGTTGTGCTCTCCTACTGGAGGATAAATATTATTATTATAATTATTGTGTACCACAGCAACCGCAACCGCCCGTGGTTTTATTCCTTAACCCTTTGAACCAACCCGAAATCCCGCTATAATGGTTTATGCAAAAAGTGCAGATCCAGATGAGTCGGCTCGTAACGAGCCGTCTCATCAGGATCTGCACTTTTTGAAAGTAAGTTTAATGTTTCTTAGAACAAAAACACCCCCTTTTCATAAATGAACGAATCTGAAAATCATTTTGTGACCATTGGATTGGTCGGAACATTAGGATATCACAGTCCATTCCAGTTCCTTAGTGTTGAAAGGGTTAATTATTCTCTCTTGTGCTGATACAGGTACATGACTCAGGAGCAAACATTAGTAACTGGGGCCCGTTTCACTAAACTTCCTACCACTAAAATGTTCATAAGTGCAAATTTAGAATCGTCTGGAAATTTCAATTCATGGATTTACATTTATTGAATAAATGCAAATCCAATAATTGTTTGCAAGAAAGCATTGTTAATGTGAAATTTACAGACTATCATAATTTTGCACTTACAAACATTTTAGTCATACGAAGTTTAGTGAAACGGTCCCCCGTTGATTAGTACTTACGAATGCAGTCTTCAGTGTGAAAAACGTTTACGAGAGACGAAAGAGACGAGAAGTTCTCCAGGTGATACAAGTATTTTTCATGCGGCTCGCTGCTAATGGCTTCGATTTCATGTGGGTTTAAATCATCGCCGACAGCCACTACGAATATCGTGATGCCGGACTCTTTAACAAGCCTCGCGGCTTCTCGAGTCATTTCCGGCTCAATCGAGGACCCGTCCGTAATCAGGATTACTATTTTTGGACTGATGACGTCACCGTGAAAGGCGGACTGGTACACCAATTGGAGGGCTTTGTGTGTCTGGGTGCCGCCATGCGAGTATGTAATGTTCGCCTCGGCCTTCAACACGTCTTTAATGTCTGCGGAAGCATCAAGGGCGAACTCCACCTGTAAAATAGAGAGAATACCGGGTCAGTGTCTTTTGATATTATTTTAATCGGGGGGAGGCTATGAAAACCGTAGGAATACCGAGGCTTGCCGAGTAATTCCTACCGTTTCCGAGCAAAGCCTAATGAACATTGTTGTGTCTTACTCAGAGACTACATGTATCAGGCTAGTGTCCTTTGATATCAATGTATCAGGGAAGGCAAGCAAACGATTAGAAACTATCCGTCTTGCCGATAAATTCGAGCCGAGCATAATAAAGTTGATATCAAAGACAGTAGTCTGGTATTGATCAGGTAACGTTCTATGCTATAGAATGAGCATGTATGGCGTGGTTTCGTTGAACAAAAACACACTGAATTGCTAACGTTGCGTCATTATACTGTCGTCAGTAGGTAACACAAAATGACATGATTATAATAGCGAACGCCCCGGGCAGTGTGCGCGAGTTCAGTAGCCCATTTCATTGACATTGCAAAGTATGCTTTAGTAGCAATGTATACTTTGAGGGAGACATTTTCAATTTTTTAAATTTTTTGAAAAATTTATTAATTTTTTATTATACTGAATTTATTACATTATCACAGCCATTATGGCTGTGATAATGTAATAAATTCAGTATAATAATTCAGCATACTGTTAATCATGAAATATATGCATGTGTTAGTTCTATATGAAATAATGTATTTCAGGAAAAATAAATGATTACTCCCTCAAAGTATACTTTGCTAGTAAAGTATACTTTGCAATGTTGATGAAATAGGCTACAGACATTGGATAATAAAGGGCCAACACCAGCAATATTAGCTCAACTGCTCGTGCACATGTCACAGGGCGAGACAAATGTTCTCCGGCTCGAACCCGGGACCTCTGGTTTACCATACCATCGATATAACCTACTGAACTAGCCGGGCACGATTACGCACTTCCTCCCCACAGTGAGTTACGTACCGTGACATACTCCTCCGCCAAATTGGAATTCGTCCCGGAATTCTATATTGAATTCGTCTCTGAATTCCATATGTTTTGGTACATGTTTGGTAGTACATATCAGTCACGGTTCCCCAGTGGGCGCCAAATATCACAGGGCGAGAAAAGTGTGCTCCGGCCCGGGGTCGAACCCGGGGCTCGAACCCGGGACCTCTGGTTTACCGTAACATTGCTCTAACCGACTGAGCTAGCCGGGCACGAATACACATGTTCTCCCCATAGTGAGTTACGTACCGTGACACACACCACCGCCTGCGCTAATCTTGCCAACATATCCCAATTTATATTTTATTTCACACTACTTCAATATTGTGCTTGAAATCAAACAGCTTGATTGACTGAGCCTGAGCTGTGCTACAGCTCAGGCTCAACCAATCAAACTGATTGATTGCCAGTTAAGATTGCCAATATATGTTCAGAAACGTTGATATATTGGCAAGATTAGGTGAGCTGTGAGCGTGTGTACCTTAGCCTCGTTGCTGAACGTGATCACAGTGACGTTAATTTGTTCATATTCGCTCTTCAGTCGGACCGTCACGTTCTGTGTGAGTATTTTCATCTGTTCGAAGTTATCGGCGCCTACACTGCTGGATGTGTCCAGAACGAACACAACTTCCGCTGTCGTGTTACATATCGCATAATCTGCAAGAAATATTCATTATTCGACCTCCATTATTCAAATGGTGAGCTGATTATAATCGTGATATAAAAAACGAGTGGCTGGGACCTTCAACACAAACGAGTGAATGTAGCAATCTGCGGTAGGACCCAATCATGACACTCAGTGCAGTATATAGAGAATAGTAGGTTAGTGCCGTGAATGGGAAAAAATATCTGGCAAGGCGTAGGAAACGGGATGGGCGAGGCTCTGCCGAGCACATCCCGTTTCCGTGCCGCGCCAGATATTTTTTCCCATTCACGGCACTAACCTACTATTCTATTTATCCCGTCAACACCTACAAATGGCTGTCAAATGCAAAAGTAGTATTGACTGGATATCAAAAATGTTTCACGGCACCGTGTTTCACGGCACATACGCAATGTGTTGACGAGATAATTCACGATACGCGGCTCACCTGCTGTAATATGTATTTTTCTATATTTCATACATAATAATTGTATACGAAACAAAGCCCATTAAGCGTAAAATATGGCAAAGAGTTGTGCGAAGTAATTTTCAGAGACTGATCGTAGTAAAGGTGACTCTCTGGCGATTCCGATGATGTGTCCAAGAACATTATTGATTTGTTGACAGAAACATACTTGAATACATGTATATAGAGAATAGTACGTTAGTGCCGTGAATGGGAAAACATATCTGGCAAGGCGTAGGAAACGGGATGTGCGAGGCTCTGCCGAGCACATCCCGTTTCCGTGCCGCGCCAGATATTTTTCCCATTCACGGCACTAACCTATTATTCTGTTTATCCCGTCAACACCTACACATAGCTTTAAAATGCAAAATAAATAACCCCAGCCGCATCGTAAAAATCGGGGAATCGACTAGTATGACAACCGCACATTATCATATGCAGTGATTATGTCGTACTGACAGGATATCAAAAGATGTTTCACGGCACCGTGTTTCACGGCACATACGCACTGTGTTGACGGGATAATAAAACATACTAATAGCTTAACAAATGCTCATGTTCAAATGTGGCAGATAAATGCATATAGCGATGGAAAAGACAAACTGTCGTTGAATAGTCAACATTGATACCTGCTCCTCGACACGTCTGTAGAAACAGCACCCCCACCGCTACACACGTCAACAGGGTGACGGACGTCGGTATTCTGCAGGATTAAAAATTACAAATCGAATAATTCACTTTATTAATATATAACCTATTAATAAACCCGTGTTCATTGGCTTATGCACATGCTTGAGGCGGTTCATAAAATCATGAAAGGTTAGTATGTACAACAGTAGAATAGTTATATACATTGGTTCTAGTTCAGAACATGTATTGGCAATGCCGACTCGCAAAACAAAAGTTAAATTTTGAAAATCGGTCCACTATTTCGGAAATTAGAAAGAAATCCCCATTTTAAAACCCCATAGACAACTTCACTCTGTCAAGATGTCAATGGGGATTTAACATGGGGAAATCTCACAAGATAAAAAGAAGGCCCATTCTTAAATTTTGATAAAATTTAGCATTATCCAAAAAATATTGTTTTTTTTGCATTGCTTTATTGCCGTAAAATTCGGGCAGCTTTCGTGAAACAGACAGTAGACGACGTTGCGTCTGACTGATGTGTATACTGACACAAACACCAGTAGCCTATTTCACCAAAATTGCAAAGTATACTTTTCTAGCCAAGTATACTTTGAGGGAGTAATCATTTATTTCTCCCGAAATGCATTATTTCATATAGAACCAACCGTTGCATATATTTGATGATTAAAAATATGCAGAATTTTTATACTGACTTTATTACATTATCACAGCCAAAATGGCTGTGATAATGTAATAAATTCAGTATAATAAAAATTAATAAATTTATCCTAAAGTTGAAAATTTCTCCCTCAAAGTATACTTTGCTACAAAAGTATACTTTGCAATGTTGGTGAAATCGGCTACTGGACCACACATGAACCGATCGAAGCAAGAACATAATAACAAACAAAAAACATAAATACAATAACAGAATAATAACGAATAATAACAGAATAATAAGAACAAAATAACAATAACTTACCTCATTCCGAAAAAACGGCGTCACGAACTTCAATGGATGCGTTCGATGTCAACGGACGATAATGCGACACGATGAAAATCTTAATTTACTGTTTAAGGTACTTCGGGTGTCTTATCATGAAATTGGGTTAGCAGCGCATTAGACATACCTAAAGCTGGTCCATAACTTTCAGTATCAGCAAAGACCGGTGTGCGTTACACCACTGGAAAATAGGCGCCTATACATGAAGATAATCGCCATTTTTCTGAGGCGTCTCGCCACTTCTCGCATGAATGTAGGAAATATAATAAATATATTACGATGAGGTACATGTATATTCATGCATATACTACATACATAGATCAAATCAAGAGTTTACACGTACATGTACCATCTACCAGTTCTATTCCATGAACTAATTGCCCGTGTGACACTATTGTGACAGTATAAGATGGCTTTTCTCCAGACAACAGTTATTTGCCATTGGGATATTTATTTACCTCATTTCTGGCTATGACAGGGGAAATGTGGCTTATGAGAATGACCGGTCTAGATCCTGATCAAATAGAACCTTCCTCTAGCCTCATACCAATATATAGTTCTTACTAGAATCATGACGGGTGTTTCAATGATGTGATGGCGAACAGTGCAGATCCTGATCAGACTGTGCGGATGCACAGGCTGATCTGGACCTACACTGGTCGCAAAACGCACAAGCCCCATTTTTCCGGTAACCACTTATCATTTATTGGGTCTTCGTACTTTGGGCATACCTGGCAACATTGTGTAATCGGGTCAACAGATACATTCTATAGTTTCAATGATGTGATGGCGAACAGTGCAGTTCCTGATCAGACTGTGCGGATGCACAGGCTGATCTGGATCTACACTGGTCGCAAAAACGCATAAGCCCCATGTTTCCAGTAACCACATTTATCATTCATTATGTCTCCCCCATGAATGGGATGGGGGAGACATATTGGTTTTGGCTTGGTTGTCCGTCCGTCCGTCCTCCGTCCGTCTGTCTGTCCGTCGGTCCGTCTGTCCGTCACAAAATTTGTGTTGTGCATATCTCCAAATGTTTTTGAGTTAGAGTCGTGAAACTTTACAGGAATACTTGTCATCGTGTGAAGTTGCGCACCTGGGGTTTTAGATGCGGATTCATCCAGTATTTACGGAGTTATGGCCCTTGACTTAGCGAAAAGTGTGGATTTTCAACTTGTGTCGCGCGTATCTACGGACGTATCTCCAAATGTGTTTCAGTTAGAGTCTTGAAACTTTACAGGAATACTGGTCATCGTGTGACATTGCGCACCTGGGGTTTTAGATGCGGATATATCCAGTATTCACTGAGTTATGGCCCTTGACTTAGTGAAAAGTGGGGATATTCAACTTCTGTCGCGCGTATCTCAAAATGTATTTCAGTTAGAGTCGCGAAACTTTACAGGAATACTGGTCATCGTGTGAAGTTGCGCACCTGGGGTTTTAGATGCGGATTCATCTGGTATTCACGGAGTTATGGCCCTTGACTTAGTGAAAAGTGGGGATTTTCAACTTGTGTCGCGCGTATCTCCAAAAGTATTTCAGTTAGAGTCGCGAAACTTTACAGGAATACTGGTCATCGTGTGCAGTTGCGCACCTGGTGTTTTAAATGCGGATTCATCCAGTATTCACGGAGTTATGGCACTTGACTTAGTGACAAAATTTGTGTTGGGCGTATCTCCAAAACTATTTCAGTGGCTGTGGCCATTTATAGAAATATTTTTTCTGCAAAAATCTCATATACGATAATGTTGATTATTTTAGGTGTCAGCTCAATTATGTACTTTCGGCTTTTTATGCCTGACGTTTCAATTTCCATATTTCCACACTTTTTATTTTATTATCTCACAATATACAGCTAACTTATGCAGAAAATACAAGTTGATATATGCTGTTGCTGCCTTAAATTTTACTTTTCCAAGTCCTGATAACATGCAGTGGTGGTATTGGGGGAGACACATGTTTTTGTCTGAAAAACAATCCTCTAGTGTTTATTGGGTCTTCGTACTTAGGGCATACCTTCATCTAGCCTCATACCAATATATAGTTATTACTGGAATAATGACGGGTGTTTCAATGATGTGATGGCGAACAGTGCAGATCCTGATCAGACTGTGCGGATGCACAGGCTGATCTGGATCTACACTGGTCACAAAACGCATAAGCCCCATGTTTCCAGTAACCACATTTATCATGTTTATTGGGTCTTCGTACTTTGGGCATACCTTCCTCTAGCCTCATACCAATATATAGTTCTTACTAGAATCATGACGGGTGTTTCAATTATGTGATGGCGACAGTGCAGATCCTGATCAGACTGTGCGGATGCACAGGCTGATCTGGATCTACACTGGTTGTAAAACGCATAAGCCCCATTTTTACGTCAACTACATTTATCATTTATTGGGTATTCGCACTTTGGGCATACCTGGCAACATGGTGTAATCGGGTCAACAGATACATGTCCTCCTATTCGACTTGACATGATGAGATAGGGCTTACCGTCTTACCTGTACTGTCTGTTTCGTGTAAAATTGCCCAGTTTATACGGTTATATAAACATTGCCAAACAAAGCTTTGTCCAATACAGTTACTTTTACATTTTAGCAAAATTAAAAAAAAATGGGCCTACTTTTTATTTCCTGAAATTTGGTCAAATATTGATTTTATTATTATGAAAATAAAAGAACAATTCCCTTTGACAATTTGTCATCTATAGGAAAACATTGTAGAAATGTGAAAACATATTTTCTAATTTCGGAAATAGTTACATCATTTCCATCTGGTCAGTTTTCGGAGTCAATTATATTTTTTACTCCTCCTCCAGTTCTTTCGTTGCCATAAACACTTTTTTTTTTCAAACAATGAATAAATTAACAAAATTTCACAAAATAAGGCTCAGTCTTATAGTATCAAAAACAAATATTAATATTGAGTTTGCATTTTAACCGTAAATTGTGGGCAGGTTTCATAATGCAGACAGTCGGCTACTGTCTGTTCCACGTTTTGCTGCCGACGAACTTGTGGCTATTGAACACATTAAATATAAAACATATTTAAAAGTAAGTACTTTTTTATCAATAACAAAAAAGTCACCCTCCCCAAAAAAAATTGTTTTCATGAAATTCCATCAAATATTGATTTTATTGCGAAAAAAACGAGGGGAATTTAATATGGGGGCTAAATGTAGCTTTTTTTAAACATTTTTTTTTATTTGTGGACCGATTTTCAAAATCTAACTTTTGTTTTCTTAGTTACATCATTTTCAAGTTATCTCGCCAGGTTTGGGAGTCAATTTCCAAATTTTTCAAGTTTTCGAAATTGACTCCCCATGTTAATTTCCCATAGGAAAATCGTTTTTTCGCAATAAAATCAATATTTGTTTGGGGGAGGGTGACTTTTTTTGTTATTGATGAAAAAGTACTTACTTTTATCTTTTTTTAGATTTAATGTGTTTAATGGCCAAATGTTCGTCGGCAGCAAAACGTGGAACAGACTGTAGTAGTTGACACGACACGTCTGGTACGTGTTCTTACTTTTCAACAATAATACACTCAGAGATATGTTTCGTTCCATTTATGTCGTATGTAAATTGCGTCTCATGTCATGTTGCAGATATTTTGTTCGCGTCATTTCTGATTACAATTTTCACATTTCGTTCAAATCGCTTCCCATGTGAATTAGAAAATGCATGTAACTATGTATGTATGTATGTATGTACAGGCCCGTAGCCAGGGGTGTCGGAGCGGTCAGAGCGGTCGGACGACCCCCCTCCCCCCCCCCCGCCCAGCCTCGAGGTTCATTTTTTTAGCCTTGAGCTCCACTTTTGTAGACCCCCATAGATACTTCAGACCCCTTGAGCCTTCGAAACGACCCCCCCCCCCTTCAAACAGGTAGATGTGTATGTATGTACATCTATTTGGTTCATTTTATTGCACAGTCAATACAGATCTGTAGCCTATTTCATCAACATTGCAAAATATACTTTAGTAGCAAAGTATACTTTGAGGGAGAAATTTTCAATTTTATGATAAATTTATTAATTTTTATTATACTGAATTTATTACATTATCACAGCCAATTTGGCTGTGATAATGTAATAAATTCAGTATAATAATTCTGTATACTTTTAATCATCAAATATATGCAGACGTTAGTTCTATATGAAATAATGCATTTCAGGAAAAATAAATGATTACTCCCTCAAAGTATACTTTGCTAGTAAAGTATACTTTGCAAGTTTGATGAAATAGGCTACAGGACACAACAAGTCCAAATGGAGAGGATATGACACATGTTCTGCTAAAATCGTGCGTCATGACAATTAGCACATGTTTCGCCCAAATTCGGTCTCATGTCAATTAACATACATTTCCCGGATTCACTGGTTCCACTAACGAACGACTGTCTATCGTTTACTCATCGTATCACGTTTAAGCTAACGAAAACATCGATTTCTAATTTAAAATAACGAAAACGATGTGAAAACGATGCGTTGAAAGAAATGACACTCAGGCGTTTACATAACTGAATGCCGGTTATTTAAACGAAAGTATCGTTTTCACCGACACAATAAACAAACGATAATCATTTCGATGCATATCATTGTCGAAAACGGTCGTTTTTACTTCGTTTTTCATTCGTTTTCGTTTGTTTCGTTTGTGAACCTTCAACAAATCCTCATTGTATGTTTTTTTCCAAATCCTGACACATATTAATTTGCACATGTTTTGTCCAAATCCTGACTCATGTTAATAGGCACATGTGTTGTCCAAACCCTACTCATGTTAATTGGCACATGTTTCATTCCAATCGTCGTTCATTCCCGAGAGATCAGGGAACACCAAACAGCCGGATCTGGTAGATGAGCAACTCAAATAGATACATCTCCTCTGGCGTAACGTAGTGAAAACTTATCGTATATTCACTAATACTGTCGATGCCCTGAAATTCAAAATGCATATCCATTTGATACAATTACATGTACACATGTATATGAAGAATAGAATGGAATGGTTCTTAACAGCCGATCGAAAGAGAAAGTATCATTTCGTAGACGACATAGAGTGGCAGATGATTTGAAAAGATAATTCAAATATGTATGATAGACCAGCTATCAAATAATCACATGATTAGGTGATTTAAAAACTCTGGCAAACGTCTTATCCGGACCAACGGGCACACAATCTAATATAAGGTTCGACCATGTCCAGCCGTGGGTAAACGTTTGCCGTGGCACGAGGGAACTGTTTGAACCCCAAGGCCGTATGCCGCGGGTTCAAACAGTTCCCGAGTGCAACGGCAAACGTTTACCCACGACTGGTTATGGTCGAACGTTATTGTTATATTTTCGTCGGAAATATCATGCAATTTGAGCATATATGCAGTACTTTCGATACTGTGATAACCCGTTCCATTCAAACAGCTGGTTTACACATGCATATTCCGGAGCCGCACTACACTTCGCGTGACGTCATGACACACATGCATTACGTAAGTGTTAGCTTGGCCCCGGATTGAGCATTCTCTACAGCCATGGTCAAAAAGCACGCGCTGTACGTTTGAACACTGCTGTGAGCGGTGTCAAACAACTGCAGTCATGTAACAATAATATATGCCTCCCGGCCCTACCGAAATTCAGGACAAAACAATAAAAATGATGCATGAAAATAATGTATCTATATGTTGAGATATAACTTAGTTTCATGAAGAATGTAAATAAATCTTCAACGTTATCTAACGTAGCCAGAAGTACATTCACCCAACGTCGGTTAGATACCATGGAGCTTGTTATTTAAGCAGGTCCCAACGGGTCTACACTGTATTAGCTATGAATGGCATTGAGTTGATGGGTGATTTTAAATCACGAAAACAAACAATGGATGGATAGCAGTAATATAAGGAGGCTACTGATGTAGTGGGTAATGATTCTACACACGGTCCAGGAAATATTCAACAGTTGGACGTACATATGTTCAAAATTGTTGACACAACGGACAAGGTCGACAATGTCAATGCCACTCGAATGCCACTATGTGGATAGCCACCACTGTGAGGAAGATATTGATGAAGTTTGGTAAAAAGCAGACCATGCTGGTCATAGCTGGGATCCAGTGCATTTAAGCCCCATTACTCCAGGAACTCACCCACATGGCTCCGTCTGAGTCAACCTCGTAATACCAATCAGGAAATTGTCCCGTTATATGGGAGCGCCAGTCGAGACTGTGAAAACGGGATCGTCCAAACACATCTGAAACACAGGCATTTTGTGTCTTGAGCGTCAAAACGCTCTTTAAATCATACCCAATTTTACTCTTATATTAAATATCTAGAAGGTAGGACACTCGTCATCTTTTCAACCAACGGAAGTGGTACTAGTGTACATTGTGCCCGGTTCGCTGATTCAGTAATTGTAACGCGCGAGAAGGCCGGGACCAGCAGGCCCTCGCGCGCGTTACAATTACTGAATTAGCGAGCCGGGCCCAAGGTAAATAACCCACTTCTGTTGGTTGAAAAGATGGCGAGTGTCCTACCTTCTATATATTGAATATCAGAATATAATTAGGCATGATTTAAATAGGCTTTTCTCGTTCATACCACAGAGTGCCTGTTATCTGAAATAGAAATGCTCTGGCACTTAACAGTTAAAGGTACATGCCCACTCAGTAGGCACAAGATGTTCTTTATATCAGAGACATCATCTGAGACATTGTTGGCAAACTAAACATTCATTCACCATTACCCCACTCATTGATTGGTATTATTATACATTTTATATCAGATGTAATTTTACACACTAATATCAGGCACGATAACCGTGTTTCCTTAAAATGTTAACGGACATTACTATTTACTCTCTGTATATATTTTTGATGTGCATCATCATACTTTATAATCTGTCGAAAATATTATTTTTGCAGGTTACGCATTTAATTAGTATAAATAATTAAAAAATAGCATACCTCATTTGCATATGAAAACAGTCTGATACCACCGCGCGTCACTATCAGTAACATAAATATTACTAAATGATTATATCGTTATAGCGGGCACTCGTAAGATCGAGAACTGGTGGAATAGTGACACAATTATACACGTATTTAATTCCTATACAAAACAGCAGGATTGTGGTACATATCAGAAACCAATAAAGAGTAAACTAAATTACGGCATTCAATGGCTGTAAATAGTTTGTATATATATAGAGAATAGTAGGTTAGTGCCGTGAATGGGAAAAAAACATCCGGCAAGGCTCAATAATTTATTTATTTCTCATCAGAAGTATATGTTATGACCACTCATTTGAACCGTCTCGCCGAGACGGTTCAAATGAGTGGTCACAACATAAACTTTGGTTCAGAAATAAGGAAAATAGATAGAGAATAGTAGGTTAGTGCCGTGAATGGGAAAAAATATCTGGCAAGGCTCAGGAAACGGGATGGGCGAGGCTCTGCCGAGCACATCCCGTTTCCGTGCCGCGCCAGATATTTTTTCCCATTCACGGCACTAACCTACTATTCTATTTATCCCGTCAACACCTACAAATGGCTGTAAAATGCAAAAATTGTATTGACTGGATATCAAAAATGTTTCACGGCACCGTGTTTCACAGCACATACGCACTGTGTTGACGGGATAAATAAGGTATTTAAAAACTTTAACGCAGATTTCGGACGGACGGACGGGCGGACAACCGGACGTCATTGTGATACTATGTCTCGCTTTCCACAAGCGGGCTCGACAAAAATGTATTCATAGAACATGGATGCCCCACATACCGCTTTGATCTATTTATCCCGTCAACACCTTCAAATGGCTGTAAAATGCAAAAATTGTATTGACTGGATATCAAAAATGTTTCACGGCACCGTGTTTCACGGCACATACGCACTGTGTTGACGGGATAAAACGTTCACCTTTGCCGCCTTGAAAAAATAAACAAGACTGCCGAAGGTCACAAGAAACACCCGTATTAACACTAAAGTCAGTAGACCTTGACCAAGAACAAAGTGGCTGAATGGGTGGGCTACAGAATGAAACTAGTGATGATGATGAATGAGTATTTGCAATTTCAATCAATTCCATCCGACAGATGGTTGCAGAGCAGGTAGGTGATTTCTAAGTTATCTGACCATGACCTTGAACACAGGGACCACATGGGTGGGCTATAGAATGAAAATATGGATGATGACACATAAGTACATGAAGCTTTAAGCCAATCCGACTTAGGGTGCGCTAATGATTTTGACCTTGTCATTTGACCTTGCCATTGAACACAGGGGCCGCTTGGTTGGCTATAGAATGAAAATATGGATGATGACAAGTAAGTATGTGAAATTAGAGTTGCAGAGATATAACAGATAACGAAACACTTTAAAGCACATTTTGCCAAACATTAGCACCGTCAAATGTCTAAATAAATCGGGCTTGACCGGGGGCGCACGGGTGGGCTATGGAATCAAACGATAGACGGTGATACACGGGAATATGAAGTGTAAAGTCAATCGGACTGAGGATTGCAGAACTAATAGGTTGTCAAAAACTTTAACGCACATTTTCTGTGTAACCTACAGCTGATACCTGAAGTGTTTCCCACTACAACGCCCAATGCCTGCAGACACATTCCCAGTTGAAGATCGTCCGCGAAAGTAATCTTCGGTCGGCACCGCTCTACATTCCCTCCATACACGGCGAACCGACGTAGCGCCTCTTTTCCTGATAACGGTATATCTGAGACTCTTACATGTATATGGGAATTACTGACTGCCTTTGTGGGATACAGAGTATATTTCACAAGACAGTCAAACCATATAATTGGACTGATTATCCCGTTGACATGTCAGTGAAGTGACATAATACCATGTAAGTTTGCACCTTCGGCGTAATTTCATGAAATACGTTTACAAAATTTCCGTCAATGATGTCAAAAGTTGACAAAATTCCGCATGTACTCTAATTTTTTGTTAAACTTTTGACTTTATTTATGAAAAACCTTGTACATTTTGTAAACGTATATAATGTAATTACGCAGATGTCCGACGGTACAAACTCACATGGCGTGTCTCATATAGTCAGTGTACAAAATGGTGGCTATTCTATTTATTACATACTTGATGTGCAAGCTGTTCTGTATTCAAGCTTCGCGCAAAGGTTAAGCATGTAATAAACTAATTGTATACATAATGTATTTTGCATGTTGCATGTTGCAGGTATATGCCTGTTTGCTGCTTCTGTCAGCTAATCGATTTGTCTAATTTTATTCTATTCTATTCTATTTGGCTTATATTTAAGGGTGGGAATTGGCTCGAACACCTTCTAATTATATTTCGTTTCTGTTTGTATAAGTAGCATTGTAATGCACTCTATAAATATCACGTAATCTGATTGGCTGATGATCATACATTACAGGTATATCATTGTTGATGAACGGTCGCAAATGATTTCGATATGTATTCCTACGCCAGTAGTAAAGGAGTGCGTTATAAATAGGTTAACCGCATTGTAATTTTGACATTTGCGGCGTATATTAGAACATGATAGGTCGGAAAACATGTTTAATGTTTAAACAGATTTTCCGACCTATCATTTTCTGATATTACGCCGCAAAATTCAAAATTACAATACAGTTAACCCTATATTACAATACAGTTAACCCTATGTTACAATAAATGTAACCCTATATTACCTAAGACAATCCCTGCACCGGCAGAAAACGACCCTCCTTTCACTCGAGTCTTGAAAAGTTTGCCGAAGTACACAGCCTCGTTTGGATCCTTGTCGGACAGGAAGTGACGCAGATTCTCCATTATGATGTACGTATCATCGTCTGCACGTACGAACCAATCGAAGTCGTCGACATAATGCTCGTAAACATATTTAAAGGCCAGTTTCGTTTTCACGTCCAAGAACAACCTGCCCTCGTTTGTTTCTAGTCCTGAAAATTCATGTAGTATTTAGAGAATATCTACATTATTTATATTGTTGTTCAACATTAAAATTAACTGAACGTCTCGGAACGTTTAACATATTGTGTTTGTTGTCTCTTAATGTTGTCTTTTTGTTGTTGCTTTGTATTCATTTTTTTATTTCATTGTTATCGCATTGTTTTATAATATATTGTTCTTTTTTTAATCGTTGTGCAGATCATGTAGCACGTACTACCTACCTATAACATTCAGGCTGTCCTTACTAGACTCGGAGCTAAAGAAGAGCAGTTTGGAGCATCGCAATCCCCACGTACGTTTCACATGGATAGCTCTGAAACAAGTGCGTCATGGTTATAGTTCCCGTGTCGGTGTGAACCATGACAAACCATGTGTAATTTAATAATTTAAAACAGCATGTATGGACTGAGCTACTGTCAATCTAGCATGTGCCATACATAGGCACGCGAAGTGGAGTGCCAAGCAACAACCGTTTACTGTCTGTTTCACGAAAGCTGCCCAAATTTTACGGCTATATAAACAATTCAAAAACAAGATTTCTTTTGATAATATTAAATTAAAGGAAAAATTAAGAATGAGCCTTCTTTTTATTTCGTGAAATTTGGTCAAATATTGATTTTATATTATCAAATACATATTATGTTTTGCATTGCGTATAGCCGTAACATTTGGCCAGGTTTTGTGAAACAGAAAGTAGTGACAGATAATTAGGCTTACTTGGTATACCAATTGTCCTTATGCGTCATCACCCAGCAAAGTACCCGTATGTCATCATATAGTTGGTCCGCAACGCTCGATGCATCTGAAATATCAAGCGAAGAAAGAAATGTGCCCCGACTGAGAAAAAAGATACCTTACGCTTTGCAAACAGCGTAGCTCCAGATCGGCCTGCGCATACACGCAGTCTGATCGGGACCTACGATGTCTGTGAGTCGGACACTGAAGTAGGCCAACTGCCACAAGTAAATCTCTAAGATTCTAACCAGAACAGAACATGCTTGTATTTAAAGTTAGAGAAGTGAACACCAAGCGGCACATGGTGTATACATGACGTCAAACAAACTTTAACCAACCAACAACGTCGTGTGACGTCACGTGGGGCTAGTACGTGTGACGTCACGACTATGATATGTGGGATGTTATATGAGACTTATAAGTGAACATGTTTAGGTATATGTGAGCCGTCATAGCCAAATTGACTTAAACGTTTGTTTTGCGATGAGTACAGATATGAAATAAAACTATACGTAATATGTGTATGTGACTGGATAAATGGGGCTGGTGGGTTTTGCGACCAATGTAGATCCAGATCAATGCATCCGCACATTCTGATCTGGACCTGCACAGTTCGCCATTCCTTCCACGAAATTCTCCTGATGCTTCTACCAAGCAATATGGATCGTTATCAGGTTACAGGAGTGTGCTATTTGATCAGGAGCTACACTGGTCACGCATCCCGTAAGCCCCATTTCTCCTATCAAGGCCGCACATACCAACGTCGCTGTCAAACGATTTGGTGTACGCACGATGCAGTGGTATAATACGCCTGCATGATCACGTCTTTCTATTAGCTGTAGCCATTTCGGTCTTACATCGAGAAAATGTACATATATGTAAGTCTTCTCGCGACCTCATACCAAAACGGCTATGCAGCTATGAGAACGGCGTCACCGGCAAGCTTTGTTATATAACTCCCCGGGATATAAGTGGCTGTGACTGACGAAATGAGGATTAAGATATCTATGATCAGTGCAGCTCCTGGTCGTGTATTACACTCCTATAGACTGATCATTATAGGAATGAATGGCCTTTTTGTGGAATTTATCGGGGTATAAACTTGGAAAAGTCGCGGGAATACTGGACGAAGGCCGGAAGGCCTCGTCCAGTATTCCCGCGACTTTTCCAAGTGTATATCCCCGATAAATTCAACAAAAAGGCCATTCATTCCTTATAATTCCAGCATTTAAAATACATTCATCAAGAAAATGTGTTTATTTTGACAGACGGCAGCCATTTGTTTACATTGACAGCACCGACAGCGCACCTGTAGAAAGTAGTTCGGCGTGGGAGTTTACTGGGATATAAATTTTGGAGAGAGACTTGCTAAGGGCCAATCAAGTGTTAGTGAATTGTGTAAATGTTTTTGTGCTGGAATTATACTCCTATAGATTGATCATTACGCATTGCTTGTGAGAAGCATGACGGGTGTTTTGATTGATGAAACAGTGCAGTAGCCTATTTCACCAACATTGCAAAGTATACTTTTCTAGCAAAGTATACTTTGAGGGAGTAATCATTTAGTTTTCCTGAATTATTTCATATAGAACTAACGACTGCATATATTTTAGGATTAAAAGTATGCAGAATTATTATACTGAAGTTACATTATCACAGCCAAAATGGCTGTGATGATGTAATAAATTCACTTTAATAACAATTAATAAATTTATCCTAAAATTGAAAATTTATCCCTCAAAGTATACTTTGCTAGAAAAGTATACTTTGCAATGTTGGTGAAATATGCCACTGATCCTGATCAGACATGATGGATGCACAGCCTGATTTGGCTGGATATACACTGGTCGCAAAACCCATAAGACCCATTTATCCAGTCACAGCCAAATATGTGCTTAACCTCGTTAGTTTTGCTCCAGCGGTTGCTGAACTTAACAGAAATGTAGGTTGAATAAAATGTACATTGCACACGTTGACGGTAGTAATAGTTACCTGATAAATCGCCATCCCGTTTTACACGTGTGTCCGCCGTATTTCTGGAAACATTCGTAATGTCTATGTTCCTTAGGTTACTCAGAAGTGTGATGCAAATCCCGGCCAGGAATCCAGTGCATACGGGAACCAGTGGGCAGCCGTTTCGTAGTACACGAAGTCTCATAATATCTCTTAACGGTACATACCCACTCAGTAGGCATAAAATGTTCTTTATATAAGAGACAGCATCTAATAATAAATATTACTTCACCAATACCCCACGTATCCATTGGCTGTATTATACATTTTATATCAGACGTAAATTTCCACACTGATATCAGGGGCGATAACCGTGTTTCCGTAAAATGTTAACGGACATTACTATTTATTCTCTGTATTTATTTTTGATGTGCAATAATCATACATTATAATCTGTTGAAAATAGTATTTGTTCAGGTGACGCATTTAATTCGTATAAATGATACCACCGCGAGTCACTATCAGTAAAATAAATATTACTAAATGATTATATCTGTATAGCTGTCACTTGTAAGTTTTTATAACTGGTGGAATAGTGACACAATCATTCACTTATTTAATTCCTATAAATAACAGTGTGTGCTACTGAGTGGGAATGTACCTTTAACATTACATTACATGTTGATTATAGGACTCTTCGTAGTAAGCGAACTCTCAGCATACACATTTATATTTCCAATGTGTTTCTTGTTATTTATTAACTGGCATACGCTTTCCGTAGAACACACATTTCAAATGTTTGAAATTTCAAATGTGACGTTTAAACTTAGTTTACCTGTTAGGTGGTACTTCGTATTACGTAAACCCTAATTATATACGGTAATGTATGTCCCCAACGTATATTTTGTTATTTCTTAGCTTGCATAGCTTTTTCCGTAGAACGCGAATTTGAAATGATTCAAACGTGGTTTTTAGACGTACTTTACTTCGAAGTACGCGAACTCTTTCATACACATGTATAGTGTATGTTCACAATGTGCCTCTTTCGTGCCCCAATTGTTCGTAGTACGTGCATTTCAAATGGTTTCATATTGTAAATGCGTTGTGCATGATATCACATGTACTGCGCGCATACACTATTATTACGCGAATTATCGGCCACATGCACTTTGCTGTATGAACGACAAAACGCTCTTTACATAATGTCCATTTTTTACTCCGATATTAAATATAGAATATAGAATAGAATGTTGTATTAACTTAAACTATTACATAGTTTCTCGTCATATAAACACAATATACAAAGTATACAAAATATATTAAATATACCTAGAAGTAGGACACTCGCCATCTTTTCAACCAACGGAAGTGGTACTAGTGTACCTTGGGCCCGGCTCGCTAATTCAGTAATTGTAACGCGCGAGAAGGCCGGGACCATGCTGGTCCCGGCCTTCGCGCGCGTTACAATTAATGAATTAGCGAACCGGGACCCAAAGTAAATAATCCACTTCCGTTGGTTGAAAAGAAGATGGCGAGTGTCCTACCTTGTAGATATTTAATATCAGAGTAAAATATTGATATGATTTAAAGATCGTTTTGGCGTTCATACCACAAAGTGCCTGTGTTTCTCGGCATATTGAAAAGTGCAGTAATATTGTTACAGGATTGTGTACGTCCATTTTTTTAACAGAACTACACTGTATCACCAATTATAACTCCAAATATAGCCGCTTGTATTTATCATTATGTTGGTATAAAACACATTTTAATCACATGATTGGTTTTACACATATACTGCGTGATCTACCATTGTGTGCAAACTCAGTCACGGTCTGTTTAATGTGACTTGCCTTTGGGATTTCATACGACCTCGCATATCCACAATAGTTACTCTGCTCTGCATAAACACGATGTGGTCGGCAAATCGCGTGAACAAGTATAAGTTAGATCACGGTTCGTCCGTATGTACGAGGAGATAATCCGCGAGCTAGAGCTACAGCTCGCGGATTATCGCTCGTACATGCGGATAAACGTGATCTAACTTATTTATCACATCCTCATGCACATACCTTGCACACGAGCTGTGTTAATACAGAAACAACAACCGCAATTGCACACGAGCTGTGTTAATACAGAAACAACACCCGGAAATGTGTCAAAGATGTGATAACATTATTATATATGAGAGTGTAGGCGTAATTCTTTATTTAATTATTTACGCTTTTTATACCTCCACCAATTTATTGGGGGGTGGGGTGGGGATTATGGTTCACCCGGTCCGTCCGTGTGTCTGTGCGTCCGTCCGTGCGTCCGTAATGCAAATGCGTTTTAGTTTTTAATAACTCCTTAACTCTAATATCTGTCACTTTTTTATTTAAAAATACACGAATACTGTGATTGAAATCAAACAGCGTGAGTGTGTGAGCTTGAGATGTAGCACAGCCAATCAAACGGCTTGAGTTGCCTATATATGTTCAGAAACGCTGATCATCTGGACAAGATTAACGCAAGCGGTTGTGTATACAAGGTGTATGATCACGTGATGCTAACAACAACAACAAGTACGGAAACTTCCAGAATCCATCGATTCAAAGTACGTATTCTTTTATATTGTCCGTATTACGTAACGGATTTTTATGACATCAAACGCGTCTTGTTAAGCTACATTTGGTGGTCTCTGTGTTTTCGCCCAAACGTCTGTTGTTTTTGCGAAGATTGATTCTTCGCAAAAACGACATAAGTCTGTGCCGAACTCCATGGACCACCAAATGCAACTCATGAAGACGCGTTTGCTGCGCCTTATTTCATCTTCATCAATATCCGTTGCATATTAAGGACAATATTAAATAATACTTACTTTGGAGTGGGCGACGTTGTTGTTGTTGTAACCACGTGATCATACACTTTGGTATAGGAGCGCCTGTATCCAAATACAAATACAAGTAATACTTATCGTGTTCATGCTATTCCCAGAATACCATAGCATACTAGAATAGCAAATATGTGTGATGATGATGTCAACACGAGGATGATACACCGTTGTTCAAACGAAGGTTATTGACTTAAAGCGACATGCCCACTCATCATGCTCAGTAGGCACAAACTGTTCTTTATTTAAGAGACATCATCTGAGACATTTTCAGCAAAATAGGCATTCAGTTACCACTTCCCCACATATTGATTACACATATTACGTGTGCCCTCTATACAGATATAATCATTTAGTATTAGTTATTTTACTGATAGTGACTCGCGGTGGTATCAGGCTATTTTCATATGCAAATGAGGCATGGTATTTTTTAATTATTTATACTAATTAAATGCGTCACTTGAAAAAAATAACATTTTCGACAGATTATAAAGTATGATCATTGCACATGAGAAGATAAATACAGAAAATAAATAGTAATGTCCGCTAACATTTTCAGGAAACACGGTTATCGCCCCTGATATCAGTGTGGAAATTTACGTCAGATATAAAATGTATAATCGTGTCAATCAATACGTGGGGTAATGGTGAATGAATGTTTATTTTGCCAGAAAATGTCTCCGACGATGTTTCTGATATAAAGAACATGTTGTGCCTACTGAGTGGGCATGTACCTTTAAACTCTACATGTATCCCCTATTATTCATGAACGAGTCGCACGTTAAATGGGGCTTATGGCATTTATGACCGGTGTAGATCCAGATCAGCCTGACCACTCGTTGACCTGCTTCTAATAAACTGATACCATTTTACTACTATTCGTATTCTTCATCTAAAATTGCTTGGCATTAAATGATACTCTTTTGCGTTGATGGCCGTTAAGCACCATTCCATTCCATTCTAATAATATATATTATATCCTTATCCAAACTGGTCGCAAATGCGACTCAGTGGCTGTGACTGAAGAAATGGAGCTTATGGTATTTACGAACAGTGTAGATCCAGATCAGCATTCGCTGCCCTGCATGTAATAAATTGCAGCTACACTGGCCGCAAATGCTACATTTGGTGGCATCTGTGTTTTCGCCTAAACTTCTGTCGTTTTTGCGAAGAATCGATTTCCGTGTCTATCGACACGGAAATCGATTCTTCGCAAAAACGACAAGTCTGTGCCGAACTCCCTGGAACAGCAAATGCTGTGGCTGTGCCTGAAGAAATGAAGCTTATGTCATATGTGGCCAGTAGAGCCACAGTGAAGATTGCGCCAGAATTAGCTACATTTCTCCATTCACCTTTTATAGCCACAGATGATAGCATTTGCCACCAGTGTATATCAATGTCAGATTGCGCATCAGATCAGGATAGCCACCGATCGGCATTCGGTAAATGCCTACTAAAGGTGCATACTCACATGGTTACCACAACAACAACAATGTCTGAAAGTGTTGAAAGCGCGCCCATTCTAAAATAAATATTAGTTGTTACTTTCCTTAATATGCAACGGATTTTGATGAAGTATGGCGCAGCTTCATGACCTGCATTTGGTGTTCATGGGACCTCGGAACAAACCTATGTCGTTTTTGCGAAGAATCGAATTCCGTTTTAGTATTGACAGTAAACACAGAAATCTATTCTTCGCAAAAACGACAGAAGTTTGGGCCAATGTACCGAGACATCAAATGCAGCTTAACAAGATGCTTTTGATGCGCCATATGTTATTAAAATTCGTTACATAATAAGGAACTATAACAGAATACGTACCTTCAATCGGAGGCGCTTCTGGAAGTTTCTGTAAGTGTTGTTGTTGTTGTAACCACGTGATCATGCACCTTGCTACGATCTGACTTGAAAACTGAGCTATATGATCAAAGGGTTAGATTTTCCGCATACGCATAGACATAAGTCCATTTCTCCGGTCATAGCACCAGAATACTACTACAGTGAAACCTCGCTAAACCGGACAACCTGGGAACTACAGTGAAACCTCGCTAAACCGGACACCCTGTGAGGTCCCCAGGGTCTCCGGTTCAGCGAGGTTTCACTGTAAATCAAGAATTTGGTTATTCCGAGCCATAGTTGTGTGCTGTGCAATTACGAACAGACATTATCACCCGAGATAAATGACCAAGAAACTCATCAAAAATAAGATCACATGTGTTTTCTTGGTGGCCGGTTTAGAGAGGTTTCACTGTACCTTGATCAGCATGTAAGGAGGCACGATGGGCGTCTTTCGTTGTAGCTCACGGGTAGCAAACCGAGTAACACGAGTACCAATGGAACAAACAGAGGTCCAACTCGAGTTAAAATTGTTAACCTTTGAACCTTACTCGAGTAACTCGATTCAACCCCATGCCCTGTGGTGGGTTACTAGAGTTTCAACTCGAGTTGGACTCGAACAGCCACTCAGCTTGTTCTCGTGTGCTACTCGGGTTACTCGAGTTTAACCCGGGGGTACTACTAAAAACGACAAAGCTGACGCATGGGGTCAATATTAAGGGTCATGGTGGGGGTTGGGGTAAAGAAGACTGGAGAACTGTGGCATATCCCACCAGTTTAGATCCAGATCAACATGTACATCCGCACAGTCTGATCAGGGTCTGCACTGTTTGCCATTCCACAAATGAAACACACGTCATGCCTCCAACAAGCAATCGTTAACAAGCTACATGATCAGGATTTACACTGGCTATAAATCCCATAAGCCACACCTTTCTCCAGTAAAGCAATATTTATCCAGTCAACACAGTGTGTCTGTGCCGTGAAACACGGTGCCGTGAAACATTTTTGATATCCTGTCAATACGACATAATCACTGCGTATGAATACGTGCGGTGGTTGGGGTTATTTTTATTGCATTTTAAAAGCCATTTGTAGGTGTTGACGGGATAAATAGAAAAGTAGGTTAGTGCCGTGAATGGGAAAATATCTGGCGCGGCACGGAAACGGGATGTGCTCGGCAGAGCCTCGCCCATCCCGTTTCCTAAGCCTTGCCAGATATTTTTTCCCATTCACGGCACTAACCTACTATTCTCTATATGTCGAACGGGTCGACATACCAGAAATGTGGTTGTGACTGGAGAAATGGGGCTTATGGGATTTGTGACCAGTGTATCTCCTGATCAAGTAGCACACTCATGTCGCCTGATAATGATCTACATTGCTTGTTAGAAGCGTACCAGGTGGTTTATTGATGACATTTCGATCAGTACAGATCCTGATCAGACTGTGCGGATGCACAGGCTGATCTGGATCTACACTGGTCACAAATTTCTCACCCATTTATCCAGTTACAGCAGCAAATGATTGACGTACATCTAGATTATGAAGCGTGACATTTATCGGGTAGTTGGGTTCAATGATTTTCAAACACTGCATGAGATACCGTTGGTTGTATTTCAAAGAAATTGACTCACAAACAATACATGCATGGTACGAAGATATGCCTGAAAAACTGTGTGGATCCGACAATCCGATCCTGCCTAATGATATGCTACTGACCACGCCTATTTTAGACCTATTCTAAAACAATAAAAGTCCCAATTTCGGACACTTTCGCCAGGAAACCACGTTTAGACTACATGTAGTTACTATTTGCGATATTCACATTCCCAAATCCGAAGAAATATGCCATATTGACACGTACAAAGAAAAGAAAATAAATAAAACCGCGACCCTAACTACATGTAGCATATTCTGAACACACAACACAATTTCGCATACTTTTCCCAGGACACCATGTTTAAATTGTTTACTAGTTGCTATATCCACATTCCCAAATAAAGTCCGCAAGGAAGAATTAAGCCATATTGACACTTGCAAATAAAATAAATAAAACCCCGACCCTGTAGTATATTCTGAACTGTTGCCCACAACACAATTACATTTTAGGCCGACTTTCCTTTCACCAGGTCTCAGACATGCGCAGATAGTGATGGCATAATGTTCAATAAATAGACTGAGGATCTTACACGAGTGATGATTTAATATGATATTTATTAAACGAGTTTACTGATTCCATAAGAAACGAGGCTATGCCATTTTAATAACTATCATATTACAGCTGGGTTACAGCTTATGCTCCGATAATACAATTGCTTTATGCGTGTTGGCATTGCCAATAGATGTCAGAAACGTTGATGATATTGGCATGATTAACGGAGGCGGATGTGTATGTACATGTGAACGTAATAGCTTATTTTATAATCATTTGACCAATTAGTTCGGGGGCAATTGTTAAGATTCCAGCACCTCATGTTAATTTTTATTTCTCAGTGGTTTGGTATTCGTCTGAAATCCAACCGTTACCAAAAAATCAGGGTGTCATTTCTTTCAGACAGTTGCAAGGTCATTTCAAGGTCATTCAAGATCAACGCCAAGCTATTGATAGCTATGCCATAAAACCGCGGAATTAATCAATTTATAATATCAATCTCTTAGGTAATATGCACACATCATAAGAATTACAGATCACCTGAAATCAAGGAATAGAACAACAATTATTAAGGTCACAAAACAATATTTCAAGGTCAACAAATTGTATTCACGTGTATCACAGCCCCAGATAATGCGTGTATTGGTGTATTTTACGTATTGATAATTCCAGCACAAAAATATTTACACAATTCCCTAACATTTGATTGGTCCGTAGCAAGTCTCTGTCCAAAATTTATATCCCAGTAAACTCCCATGCCGAACTACTTTCCGTAACCGTGAGGCGCAGTTAAAATAATTCTTAAGAAAACGGAAAATAAACACATTTTCTTGATGAATTTATTTCAAATGCTGGAATTATAAGGAATGAATGGCCTTTTTGTGGAATTTATCGCGGATATGAACTTGGAAAAGCCGCGGGAATACTGGACGAGGCCTTAAAAAAATTACAATTTTCGATTTTTTTTTTTTTTTTTCGAAAATTGTAATTTTTTATCGCTTCGTCCAGTATTCCCGCGACTTTTCCAAGTTTATACCCCGATAAATTCCACAGAAAGGACATTCATTCCTATAATGTTAGATGAATACGCATTGCTTTTCAAAAGTGTACAAAGTATTCACAACAGGTTCGGGAGTAAATGTGCTCTGATGAAGTTGAACATTCACTTATTTGAGCTGAAAAAATCAAACACTACTGATTTGCGTTGGTGTTTTTGCAGCTCAAATATGGTTTTTGAATTTTGTTTACGTTTTAGCTCATATATTTCCCATGTTATATGGACAAAACATGTGATAAATTAAATAATCATCTGATGCACATGTATATCATTTATCATATATGAAAAGTTATATTGTGCAATCCAAAGACGGGATCTATGCCTTATATCTGTAGTCGATTTCACCAAAATTGCAAAGTATACTTATCTAGCAAAGTAGATATTGAGGGAGAAATTTTCAATTTAAGGATAAATATTATACTGAATTTATTACATTATCACAGCCATTTTGGCTGTGATAATGTAATAAATGCAGTATAATAATTCTGTATACTTTTAATCATCAAATATATGCAGTCATTAGTTCTATGTTAATTAATGCATTTTGGGAAAAATAAATGATTACTCCCTCAAAGTATGCTTAGATAGATAAGTATGCCTAACAATTTTGGTGAAATCGGTTACAGGCATAACAAGCTAGAAATCCACAAACAACCACTTACACATAGATCAGAAGATGAAATTTTGCAGTGAAAAATATGGGTAAATTGAAGCAAGTCAGTGAAAATTAAGGTAAATCTATTATACACATGTGGTAATATATTCCCAGGTTTGACAATATAATAGCACAATTCAAGTGTTGTCCAAAACACGGGTAGACTACTTGTGTTCTATTTCTGTTCTTGTTGCCTAGCAACGAGTACAAATACAATGTACACTAGATTTAATATCAAACGAGTGTAGGTGTTGCGCGTCTGTGCCAGTTATCATGTGTGTGGCTGGTGACTGGAGAAAGGGGTCTTATGGGTTTTACGATCAGTGTAGATCCAGATCAGTCTGTGCATCCACACAGTCTGATCATGATCCGCATTGTTCGCCATTCCATCAATGAAACACCCGTTGTGCTTCTAACATCCAATATAGATCGTTATCATCAGGCTACATGAGTGTGTTATTTGATGAGGAATAAAATTGGCCACAAATCCCCAGTCACCATCACATGCTTGCGGTCCTTTAACGGTATTCGGATGTCGTGTGTCGTTCGGGATTATCAGCTCTGACAAACATCATCTGAAACAAAAAAAGGAAACAAATTATGAAACCGGACAGGAATTTGTATAGTGCCGTGTATTTGTTAGTGCCGTGAATGGGAAAAAATATCCGGCAAGGCTCAAGAATTTCTTTATTTCTCATCAGAAGTATATGTTGTGAACTCATTTGAACCGTCTCGCCGAGACGGTTTAAATAAGTGGTCACAACATATACTTTGGTTCAGAAATAAGGAAAATAGATAGAGAATAGTAGGTTAGTGCCGTGAATGGCATCATCTGAAACAAAAAAGGAAACACATTATGAAACTGAACAGGAATTTTTATCAGGGTTTATCCTGATTAACCGATGCAGACATGCAACGCAAAAAACAAACACACTTTGTACGAACTAGCTTAGTGCGTATTCGAATCCGTGTACGAAGTATATTTTTACAAAATCCGGCCAACCTCTTCTTTATTGTAACCATATGTATTGCACAAAAGGGCATTTCGCTGTTTACTAACATTGTATAACAATTCTGCAAAAAACAGGAACCCACTTTTCCGACGTTTCGGCGCAATGCCTTTATCAAGTAATTAGTTTCCACTGAACGTTTTCAGTAGAAACTAATTCCTTGATAATGGCCCTGTGCCGAAACGTCGGAAAAGTGGGTTTCTGGTTTTTGCAGAATTGTTGAACATATTAATTGTATTATTGCGGAAAGAGTGGTAACATTGTAGACTGAGGAGCTTACAGGACTAGTAGTTTTTTTTTGAGTAGATGTGATAATTGCCTTGATGAACACAAACATTATCACCATTGTATATCATCATACACATTCTGTGACACGTGTTCTATACAAACTGCTCGTGTGGCTGTGACTGGAGACAAAGGGGCTGATATGATTGTGACCAATGTATCTCCTGATCAACTAGCACACTTTCGACAGTTCGGATAAGGGCTGTAACTAATGTTCTGAGAACTTGTATCACAAGCACATTGTACTTATGTGCAATACATTATGTTTAAACGAATAGATTCACAAAAGGAAATAGCCCTCATTGCGCTAACCGTAGCCTATTTCACCAACATTACAAAGTATACTTATCTAGCAAAGTATACTTTGAGGGAGTAATCATTTGTTTTTCACGAAATTCATTATTTCATATAGAACTGTGATAATGTAATAAATTCAGTATAATGAAAAATAATGAATTTATCCTAAAATTGAAAATTTCTCCCTCAAAGTATACTTTGCTAGATAAGTATACTTTGCAATTTTGATGAAATCGGCTACTGAACAACCAAATATGCTTAGGCTTACCAGTGGCACATAGTCTTGCACTGTATGAAGCTCATCCGGTGTCGTCGTCTAAGACAGTTGTTGATGCAACGTCCCAGTCCTCCCCTCTTCGCCACAAAAATGGCATCTCCAGTTTCACCCATGGTCGTCGTTTTATCCTCTGCCTCGTCAATATCAGCGGCAAGGTTTTCATTGGCCGACGAGGGAATCTTACCGTCAACGGATTCGCTGGTCGTCCCGAGTTCTTCTCGAATGGCGGCTGGAATATTTATAAATATAACTCTGTTGCTGTTGTTGTTGTTCATTGGGCAATGATTAAAACATCAAACGATTTACATAATTATTTTGTTTAGCATTTTCATTGGCCGCGTGCAGTCATATGCGAGTACACGATCAGATTTTAAAGGGGCATTTCAGGATTTTTTGAAAACGATACTAAACATAAAAATAAAAATGTATTTTCATTATGGCTCTGTGTAAAGTGGTTTAATTGAAGATATATGACGACACTAGAACCGCTGGGTGGATTCTATTTTCACCCATATAGATACAAATATCAAATTTCCTATCCTGTTGCGTTCAACAAAATAGAAAAACGATACATATGTACCGACATGAGTGAAAATTGAAACAACCCAGCAGTCCTAGTATCGTCATATATTTTTAATTAAACCACTTTACACAAGGTTATGATGAAAACACTCTTTTGTCTTTTATATTTGTTTTTTCTAAAAATGATCCTGATATGACTCTTTAAGAAGTCAATTAAAGAAGGACTTAGCCTCCTTCTTCCACTGATCCATTCAAAATATTATAGGAATGAATGGCCTTTTTGTGGAATTTATCGGGGTATAAACTTGGAAAAGTCGCGGGAATACTGGACGAAGTCCGGAAGGCCTCGTCCAGTATTCCCGCGACTTTTCCAAGTTTATATCCCCGATAAATTCAACAAAAAGGCCATTCATTCTTTATAATTCCAGCATTTGAAATAAATTCATCAATAAAATGTGTTTATTTTTCGTTTTTTTAAGAATTATTTTAACTGCACCTCACGGTTACGGAAAGTAGTTCGGCGTGGGAGTTTACTGGCATATAATTTTTTGACAGAGGCTTGCTACGGGCCAATCAAATGTTAGGGAATTGTGTAAATATGTTTTTGCTGGAATTATACATGAATAAACGCCATAACATTAGAAATGTTGTATCTAGTCAGAATTTAAAACTGTAAATAGAAAATAAATACACATATTTCCTTCAAGTGTTCACTTGCACTTGTTCTGAGCGATGTTTGTACAAGTATGAATCCCCCAAGCCGTTTATTCCTTATAAATCCAATCGATTTACGTTTGAAAGTTAACAGAATGATTTTAAAATTTATTTTAGATAAGTGTCAAGCTTCAGGTGTCCGTTTCATTAAACTTCGTACAACTAAGACGTTCGTACATGCACAATTGGAATCCACAAGAACTGGAAAGATCTGATTATTTGTCTTCTTTCTCGCCAAAGTGTATGTTGTTACCACTCAGTTGAACCGTCTAGTAGAGACGGTTCAGGTTCATCTGAGTGGTAACAACATATACCTTTGATGAGGAATGAGAAAAAATGACAGCTGATTTTGGAAAATATTTCGTGGAATGGCCTGCCTTTAATGACGACATGAACCCGTATGTGTAAAATGGTAGCATTAGAGAGACATGTAATGTGAGAATCCAATTCATAGAAATCTTCATGTGAACAGTTTTATCGTACTGAGTTTAGTGAAACGGGACCCTGATGTATTGCAAGTTCATCGAACACGTTTATTAGAAATGTAAATATCGGTCTTTATCATACCTCCATTTGCTTTCCTTTTGTTGAGTAAATACTCCAAGAGCGACGCTTCAAGGTCGACACCGTTGTTGGCGGTTGTAGTCGGCGGCATGGGTGCTAGTACAGGTACCGACCGTCGGAGATCGCTAATGGACAGACAGTCGATTGCCATCTTGCAACGCTGCCCAAATTTTACGGCCATATAAACAATTCAAAAACAATATTTTGTTCGATAGTATTAAATTAAAGGAAAATTTAAGAATGAGCCTTCTTTTTATTTCGTGAAATTTTGTCAAATATTGATTTTATTGCGAAAACAAAATTTCCCCATGTTAAATCCCCATAGACATCTTCACGGAGTGTGGAGTGAAGATGTCTATGGGGATTTAACATGGGGAACTTTTTTAGAATTTCAGAAATACTGGACCGATTTTTAAAATTTAACTTTCGTTTTCTTAATTAGATCATTTCCAAGCTATCTAGCCAGGTTTCGCAGTCAATTTCCAAAACAAATTGTTTTTTGACTCCTCCCACAAGTCCTCTACCTCTTTTCTCCCCATGTTAAATTCCCATAGAGAAATCAATTTTTCGTAATAAAACCAATATTTGACCAAATTTCACGAAATAAAAAGAAGGCTCATTCTTAAATTTTATTTTAATTTAATATTATCGAAAAAAATATTGTTTTTGCATTGTTTATATAGCCGTAAAATTTGGGCAGGTTTCGTGAAACAGACTATAGCGTCATTTGATATCAGGTTCATCTTGTAAGGTTATGAAACGCGTAATTCCGAGCAGAGTCTGATAAACTTAAGATCATTTCTATTGAAATCAACTTTCTCGGGTTTATATTTTTACGTAAATATTCCGTTCTGATTTAGCCATTTGCCCCTATCAGTACCGATGACATACGGGATTCGAGCCTGTTGACCCGGCCTGAAATGACATTGACTGTTGACGTGTTGTTAAACACAAACAAAATAACTACTTACCCATTCTCGCTGATGTTCCGAACACCACCGTGGAAAACATGGCAACTGTGATAAAAAATATTCATTATTTATGCTCGGGAAATCTTTCTACTTTAGATCTAAAGTTATCTTTGCAGGTTATTATTGAAATTATTATTAGCTATAGATGCAACAACGCATGAGCTTTACTGACAATTCTGCGAGTTAGGAAATATGACAAAAGTTGTCTTATAACTCCGACCAAATCCAACGCAAATAAGGGACACAAGCTGAAAAATGCAGAAGCAAATACGATTAAGCTTATATTCCCGAGCAGCAACCAACGGTAGCTGCCGATAATATGAGCCTGCCGGGTATATATACCATTTAACTTGAAAACTAGTTAGCACCTCGACCCGATGCGCTAGCAAGTCACGTGATACATACCCTCCGGACTTGTTTATTCCAGTGGAGTGGCCCTCACACTTCCGGGCAGACCTTAACATTCCTATCGATCCCCGGTGAGTGTCTCACCCACAAAGTTCAAAGTCACACGAATGCCACCAAGTGATAAAACAGTTGGTGAAGTTTGGTAAGTATGAGAGCAACATATTCGCACATAATCCGAGAGGGTGTTGCAGTAGTTGAAGATAGACATACCAGATACGCCATGCGAATTTTTACCTTCGGAGTAATTCCATTAAATATGTTTACAAAATTTACAATATTTTTCATAAATATTTCTTGTAAATGATTTCCTGACGTGGATGACACAAAACATGATGTGTATTGTCATTGTGAACATGTTCCTAACAGGGGATCGGTAGCTAAATACCCGGCATCCCGATTTTTCCGGCTTAAAAGTGTACAACGTTGACCATCAACATATTGAGCTGCAAAAGCAAACACCAATTGAAACCAAATAGCGGTTGCTTTGTTTCTACTGTCTGTTCCACGTTTGACTATTAAACACATTAAATCTAAAAAATATTTAAAAGTAAGTACGTTTTTATAAATAACAAAAAAGTCACCCTCCCCAAAACATTTTATTTGATGAAATTCCATCAAATATTGATTTTATTGTGAAAAAACGATTTTCCTATGGGAATTTAACATGGGGAGTCAATTTCCAAAATGTTTCGTTTGTTTATCCTGAAGGATCAGAAAATGAAAAATTTTGGAAATTGACTCCGAAACCTGGCGAGATAGCTTGCCAATGATGTAACTAAGAAAACAAAAGTTAGATTTTGAAAATCGGTCTACAAATAAAAATGTTTTTTAAAACTAGAAATGTGGCCTAACGGCACACGAATGCCCCCGTTGGCAGCCAAAGAAAACAAGGCATATTTGAATGTGGATTTGTCACAGGGTGGCAGAGGACCATTGGAGCAATGCGTGTGTGAAATGTCAAGCAGATCCGAGCAAGGAAACAGAAATTATAAGCCATTTACCCGAGCGTTAAGGTTTCAAACGCACGAAGTCTGTGTCCTTGACCCTGGGCTTAGCGGGGGCGGGCCGAATGTGGATTTGTTACAGGGCGGTAGAGGACCATTGGAGCAATGCGTTTGTGAAATGTGAAGCAGATCCGAGCAAGGAAACAGAAATTATAAGGCATTTACCCGAGCGTTAAGGTTTCGAACGCACCAAGTATGTGACCTTGACCATGGGCTTAGCGGGGGCGGGACGAATGTGGATTTGTCACAGGGTGGCATAGGACCATTGGAGCAATGCGTGTGTGAAATGTGAAGCAGATCCGAGCAAGGAAACAGAAATTATATGGCATTTACCCGAGCGTTAAGGTTTCGAACGCACCAAGTCTGTGACCTTTACCATGGGCTTAGCGGGGGCGGGACGAATGTGGATTTGTCACAGGGTGGTAGAGGACCATTGGAGCAATGCGTGTGTGAAATGTGAAGCAGATCCGAGCAAGGAAACAGAAATTATAAGCCATTTACCCGAGCGTTAAGGTTTCGAACCCATCAAGTCTGTGACCTTGACCCTGGGCTTAGCGGGGGCGGGACGAATGTGGATTTGTCACAGGGCGGTAGAGGACAATTGGAGCAATGCGTGTGTGAAATGTCAAGCAGATCCGAGCAAGGGAACATAAATTATAAGGCATTTACCCGAGCGTTAAGGTTTCGAACGCACCAAGTCTGTGACCTTTACCATGGGCTTAGCGGGGGCGGGACGAATGTGGATTGACGTTACGTTACGTACGTACGGACGCCGGTAACACTATATGCCCCCTCACCATTCGGTGGCGGGGGCATAAAAATCTATTTTTAGCCCCCATGTTAAAATCTATTTTTCGCAATAAAATCAATATTTGATTCCTTTTAAATATGTTTTAGATTTAATGTGTTTAATAGCCAAAAGTTCGTCGGCAGCAAAACGTGGAACAGACTGTAGTTGTGGATCGGAAGTTAAATGTCCGGTAACCCGAATTTTCTGGCTGTCGCGCAGCGCGACTTACATAAGTGACAGCCGGAATATTCGGGTTAATATCCAGCAACGTGATATTATTTTTTTACAAGAAATCGACGAACAAAACTGAATAAAACACATGAACTATGGGCGGCGTCATTTGTCATTTTATTTTGAAATTGCAGAAACACGGAACAATACATTATGGTGTCACAGTGTTCTATACTGACGGACAGGTAAAAAACATGTCAATTGGCGTTTTTCATTGTAACTCCCGCGTAGCAACTCGGGTATCACCGGAACACGCACAGTTCCTACTAGAGTTGAAGAATTTGACATTTGAACCTTATTTGAGATAACTTGAATCGAACCCATGACATGTGGTTGGTTCCAACTCGAGTTGAACCAGAACAACGACTCTACGTGTCCCTGTGCTGCTCGTATTACTCGAGTTTAACCCCGGAGTTATAACGAAAAATGACCAATCTGATTGAAATATTCGCGATCGTTTCTGGCCGGTTCATTGCATGCTGGGAAACTTGTCGGCAATAAATATTTCATAAATAGCAGACGACAATTCATTATGTTTTATTTCTCCCTATAAATATCTTGAATATGTCTTGGAATTTCATTAGAATTGTGTCCGGAGGACGCAATTCTAACGGAATTCCAAGACATATTTCAAGTCCAGCGAAATTCAGTACATGTATTAATAATATTGTTTTTATTTCACCTTGTAAATATCATAAATATGTCTTGGAATTTCATTAGAATTGTGTCCGGAAGACTCAATTCTAATGTGATTCCAAGACATATGTACAGAGAGACTGAAATAAGAAAACCACTTCTAACGAGTTGGCTGTTATTTTCAGAGCTAACATGAAATGAGTTAAAGATGATTCTTTTGCATGTATAGGTTTTGAAATATATTCACGTCAAGCACTACACTGGAGAAATGGGTCGTATAGGAATATGTGATGTGTGACCAGCGTAGATCCTGATCATCATGATCATAACACACTCCTGTAGCCTGATAACGATATGTATTGCTAGTTACAAGCATGATGGGTGTTTCGTTGATGGAATGGTGATCATTGCAGATACTGATCAGACTGTGCGGATGCAAGGGCTGATCTGGATATACACTGGTCGCAAAACCGATAAGCAATATTTCTCCAGTCACACAATTTATCTCTATCAATGTAATTATAATCTGTTCCACGCTTTGCTGCCGACGAACTTTTGGCTATTAAACACATTAAATCTAAACAATATTTAAAAGTAAGTACTTTTTCATCAATAACAAAAAAGTAACCCTCCCCCCAAAAAAATTCATGAAATATTGATTTTATTGCGAAAAAACGATTTTCCTATGGGAATTTAACATAGGGGCTAAAAATTGATTTTTTTTAAGTATTTTCTTTTATTTGTGGAACGATTTTCAAAATCTTCAGGATCAAAACACGAAATGTTTTGGAAATTGACTACCCATGTTAAATTGGTTTCCAACAGTTTAAAGGTTAAAACTTTATTTATTTTACAAAAAACAAGTTAAGCAAGGTTGAGAGTAGTTATACAACAGCTTTCGTAGACACGTATGGAGGCATAATGGTGCTTCTTAATGTGGGAGGAAACCTGAGTACCCGGTCCTCTACCGCCCTGTACCCGGTGAAAACCCATTTACCCGATCTGGCGAACAACAAGCCGTAAAACATAGTATCCGAACCCGGACCTCATTGGTTAAAAAGCCCCCCCCCCCCCCCCCAACCTTTCCTGTGTGGTGGTGTATTGCTCTCAGGAGGGTGGTGGTGGGGGGGGGGGGGGTGGAGAATGTACGGTGAAGCTACAGAACAGTCTCGGTTGTCTGGTAATTATTAGTGCATGTAAACAATTAAATCTGAATTAACCCTTACATTCCAGGGGTCCGTTTCAATAAACGTCCTACGACTAAAATGATCGTAAGTGCAAATTTAGTACCGTCTGGAAATTTCAATTGATGGATGTACATTTATTGATCATAGACAGCATATGCATATGCAGCCTATGCTCAATAAATGTAAATCTAATAATTGTTTACAAGAAAACATTGTTAATGTGTCATAATTTTGCACTTACGAACATTTTAGTCGCACGACGTTTAATGAAACGGACCCCAGGAATGTAAGGGTTAATTCAGATTTAATTGTTTACATGCACTAATAATTACCGGACAACCGGTTCCAGGGGAACGGCACTTCGAGCGGCGGAATGTTGATGTTGTTTCTAGGCTATATTATTAGCTTATTATTAGCATGATTAGTAGACAAATAAAATGTACTCTTTGCATGCTAGCGGTGAAAATAACAGCCAGCAAAATAAGAGAATTGTTCTTATTTCTCATTGTAAATATGTCTTGGAGTTTCATTAGAATTGTGTCCTTCGGACTCAATTCTGAAAGTACAAGAATATTCATGATATGTATGGTACATGCCCACTAAGTAGGCACAAAATGTTATTTATATCAGAGACATCATCTGAGATATTCTCTAGGAAAACATTCATTCACAATTACCCCACGTATTGATTGGCATTATTATACATTTTATATCAGACATAAATTTCCACACTGATATCAGGGGCGATAACCGTGTTTCCTTAAAATTTTAACGGACATTACTGCAATGTATTTATTTTATGTATTTATTTTTTGAAGTGCAATGATCATACTTTATAATTTGTCGAAAATATTATTTTGTTCAAGTATTTAATTAGTATAAAAAAATGTCATGCATATGAAAATAATCTGATACCACCGCGAGTCACTATCAGTAAAACAAATATTACTAAATGATTATACCTGCATAGCTGGCACTAATAATGTTTAAAACTCGTGGGATAGTGACACAATTATACACTTATTTAATGCATATAAAGAACAGTTTGTGCCTACTGCGTGGGCATGTACCTTTAAAGGGAGAAATAAAAGAAAATACACAAGTTTCCCAGCATGCAAAGAATTAGTATGAACGGTTAAACCTCTGCGACAGCCACTCAATGGTTTGCATGTATTAGTTACAGTGGAATGGAATGGTGCTTAACGGTCCATCAACACAAAATAGTATCATTTAACCCTTTCACCCCTAAGTAACTGAATGAGCTACGATATGTTAATTTTGCAACCAATCCAATCATCGCCAAATGATTTTCAGACTATTCCATTTATAAAAATGGGTTATTTGTTGTTCTCAAAAATATGAAAATTACTTTCAAACAGTGCAGATCCTGATGAGACGGCTCGTTACGAGCCGGCTCATCTGGATCTGCACTGTTTGCATAAACCGATATAGCGGGCTTTCGGGTTCAAAGGGTTAAGAAAATAATAGTTAATTAGTATGTTAGATGTGGTAATCAAATGATTAGGGTCAAAATAAAACTATGACGAACAATATAAATTAGCAACATGTATACAATGATAACATTAGTTACAGTGGATCCTCTCCAAACCCAGGGTATCCGGCTTAGAGAGGTTTCACTGTAAATCAGGCACTTGATCATTCTGCGCCATAGTTGTGTGCTATACGATCACGAACAAACAGTATCACATCAGATAAATAACAAAAACACTCATGAAAAATAAGATCACATGTGTTTTCATGGTGTCCGGTTTAGAGGGGTTCCACTGTATAAACAAGTAAAGGTGAATTAACCTCTGCGACACCACTTCCGGATCCGGCACTTTGAGCAGCGGAGGATCACGTCCGATTCCGGGATGCCAAGGTCGCTCAGAGTGCGGGAGTGGACTAAAATTACACCGTAGGATTCCTGCCTTCCGGAATTAATATTCAATGTTTAATATTCAATCTAATTGCCGGGTGTGGGATGGAAGCAGTGTTTTCCTATAGAGCAGATGTAATGACTTGTGGATCTACATACAATACCCCCTTGGATGTATACTTCCAATTTCCCTGGATTTTCCTTATGGACTAATATATCCCGTGTATGTCCACTGTCCAACCCACCAACACGGGTGTGGAATACATTGATAATTACTTAATTACTGAAATGTACACACCGCCGTTGCGTAAACATGTACATTACGACGAATAAGAACAGCGTGGGTCCCGATATCACTCCCCGCCAAGTTTCCGTTTCCCAGGGCTCCAGATAAGGAATTAGTAATTGAGTATTTTCACTCTATCATATCTGAAGCAATTGGGTATTTCAATATTTTAATTGGGTAAAACTAAAATCACACTACTGTTCACACATCAACAGACAGCAATTATTGAATAATTTGCTTCGAAATGAAAAAATGTCTTGGCATTTCATTAGAATTGTCTCCTTGGAGACAATTCCATTGAAATAGCAAGATGTGTTTTCATGGAAAATAAGAAAAATATGCTATATTTGTGGTCTGTGTATTGTTTTCTGTAGCATGATAAAGGTACCACACATTTGTTAATGCTTTTTGATACTCGATACTTCCAATTTCGCTGGATTTTCCTTATGCACTAACATATCCCGTGTATGTCCACTGCCCAACCCACAAACACGTGTGTGGAATACATTGATAATTACTTATTAAATGTACACACCGCCGTTGCGAAAACATGTACATTACGACGAATAAGAACAGCGTGGATCCCGATATCATTAACTAGAGCTGTACTTTGAACACTCCCGCCGAGCTTCCGTTTCCCAGCGCTCCAGATAAGGAATTAGTAATTGAGTATTTTCACTCTATCATATCTGAAGCAATTGGGTATTTTAATTGGGTTAAATAAAATCACAATACTGTTTACACATCAACAGACGGCAATTATAGAATAATTTGCTTCGAAATGAAAACATGTCTTGGCATTTCATTAGAATTGTCTCCTTGGAGACAATTCTAATGAAATACCAAGATGTGCTTTTCATGGAAAATAAGAAAAATATGCTATATTTGTGGTCTGTGTATTGTTTTCTGTAGCATGATAAAGGTACCACACATTTGTTAATGCTTTTTGATACTCGACGCTACTTCTGATTTCAATTGGGTATTTACGCAAATACGCAGCTTATCTGGAGCCCTGGTTTCCGGTTAATGGGAGAAGACAAATTGATTAGTGTGCAACAACAATATCAGAGTTCACTTCCACCCCATAGCTAGATACATACCAACCGTGACAATAATAACAAGGTGTATGATCACGTGGTACTAACAACAACAACAAGTACTGAAACTTCCAGAATCCATCTGATTCAAAGTACGTATTCGTTTATATTGTCCTTATTACGTAACGGATTTTGATGAAATATGGCGCAATAAACGCGTCTTGTTAAGCTGCATTTGGTGTATTTTCGCCCAAACTTCTGTCGTTTTTGTGAAAAATCGATTCTTCGCAAAAACGACATAAGTCTGTGCCGAACTCCATGGACCACCAAATGCAGCTCTTGAAGGCGCGTTTGCTGTGCCATATTTCATCAAAATCCGTTGCATATTAAGGAAAATGTCAAATAATACTTACTTTGGAGTGGGCGACGTTGTTGTTATTATAACCACGTGATCATGCACATTGATAATAACATCCGAGTTGCGTTAGTATACAATTAGTCTTTTGAGGAGGTGTACATGAGATTTACGGACCTGAGAAAAGTGGTATTCACCGACGCCGAACGCGGAGGTGAACACCACTTTTCGAAGGTCCGTAAATCTCATGACCACCGACTACCGACTCAAAAGACTATAATTGTTTTTTTTTATCCCGTCAACGCAGTTCCTATGTGCCGTGAAACAAGGTGCCGTGAAACATATTTGATATCCTGTCAATACGACCTAATCACTATTCATACGCGTCATTCGTGTTGGTGACTACCAGGCGCGGATCCTGGATTTCGGGTTAGGGGGGGCGTAACTATTTTGCAATACTTGACTATATTATCGAACGAGCTAAGCTCGTTCTATAATATAGTCAAGTATTGCAAAATAGTAGACCGAGCGGAGCGGAGCAGAAAAATGCATGGAATACATGGCACTTGGCATGAAACGTGCCTTGTAACTTGTACAAAATCTTTAC